>BLKR01009968.1:0-76289 GCA_011170035.1 Teleogryllus occipitalis
ATAATAATAATAATAATAATAATAATAATAATAATAATAATAATAATAATAATAATAATAATAATAATAGTTATACATTATATATTGCCTACAATTGAAATATAAATCCCCAATTACAGTGAAACAGCGAACATATATTTTTCTACTCCTATTGTTTAATGCAGTGATTTGTTGGCTGGAAGCACTTGCATAATGATACTCATTACGATACAGATTTCATTATGATACAGGTTCTTGACCAATCACAGAGAAGTTTTCAAAAAAAGGATTGACAATTAAGCATTGAGAATCGTTCTAGTAAATGTTTCTTTCGATTGTGTACATTAAAATTGCATTTGATAAAATATTATGCTTTTCAGTTTTAATTTCTTTTATTATTAGTAATTTTTTCCTGGAATATTATTTAAAGTAAATTGGATCGTAATTTCACTTTCATCCTATTTGACTATTCTCCTCACTGGTGGACTGGAAACCACAGCCACCTGCGGCAGCATGCGAGAGTAGGGTTAGGTGGCCTTGACTGAATCCTACATGTCAACTGCAACGAAACGATTCAATGTAAAAGTTTCACTTATAGAAGTCGTAGAAAAAGTACCGTCTGAAACTCGATGTAATGGGTATTAATACATTCGTGTGAAGTTTACGATACTCGCTCGTATCATAATATCACACTCGTGTATTAATACCCATTACATCGAGTTTCATAATGTACTATTTCCATTTCATTTTAAATAAAAATATTACTAAGGTTTTGCAACCTCTTCGCACAAGACCTGCGCTAATACTACCAAAATATTATTTTGCATAACAATGAAATATCTTTCTGGTCACACACTATAGCACTAATAATTCAAAGACGTTATTGACTATTATCATACACAAAAATATTGGTGTTTTGTAATAAAAGTTAGTTTCAATTTTTTTTTAAAAATAATGCTGTTTTTCTTTAATCTTGAGTCTAGAAGTTACGAATATTTCAAAGCCTTTTCGCACAAATACAATGAATACTAATACGAGTTTCTCTTCAATAACACCGCACAAGCACTCTCGTGCCTCGGAGGGAATCTACGGAGCAAGACATTCCGTATTCCTTGGAAGTCCGATTCTTTTCTGACAGATTCTTTGCAGCGCCCTCTACATTCGCCGAGTGCATCGCCAAAAGGATTCCAGACGGCCTTTCCTGCCCCCCCCCCCCGTCGCTTTTGTGTCTCTCTCAATCGATGGAGAACTTGGCGATTGCAGGGGGCGCTGAAAAGGACGGCGCGCGGGGTAAACATCGCGAATCGAATCAGCGCGGTAAAGAACGAATCCCCTTTTCGCCTCGCTGCGAAATCGAGGGCTCCTTTATGAGGAAGAACCAACGCGGGGATGAAGCGACAGGTCTGAGATTCAGGGACGCACGCAAGCGGGATTTTAGTGAAAGACACAGACGGAAATGAAAAATATGAAATAATCTTTGAGAAATAAAAGAAAAAAAGTGTTGTGCATGGCTGGTTTATGGTTTGTGGTATAGAGAATACAATATTTTTACTCTGTACTGCCACATACTACTTATTCAATGCCACTGTGAAGCTAGAAAATTTAAACGGGATATAACTTGTGCGTTCAAATGCAACACATCTTCCACTGTTGAAGTGAGATTTTGTCAGATTCTTAAACAAATTGATGTACTGCCGTTCAACGTGCATCTTATTAGCACTAACAAAATTTTAAATAATTCTATAATATTTCCAAACATTGCAACTGTGCGCAGTCTCTTATATGTTGTATTATAATCGCATCGTCACGGGATGAGGCCATATGTAAGGGGGGTGAAACGAAGGATAGGACGAAGAGATTGAGTATCCACCCCGTTCTCCACAACTAACTGTTGGACTTCTTTTTACGGGGAAGTCTTAAGAATGATGAAAACGGTCACAAACCAGCTACACTGGCAACGAATTGGGAGTGAATTAAAACGGTATGTGCTGCAATCGCTGAGAACATCTTCGCAATGTTGCTCGAACAGTATTTCAACTACTCGAAGTGTATCGACGTCGATAGTCAGCATTTGGATCATCTGTTGTAAGGGTTATACCTTTAAAAGCCTAAAAGGATTAGTGCTCATCATTTTCTATTTTTGTGAATTCAGCTTTGTTATGTTAAGAGTGTCTTACTCGCTTGAAGTGTGTATACATTTTTTGGCACCCTCTGTATTTGTTCCATTCTAGAAACCACTCGCAGAACGCGAATGCACAAAAAATAATGAGGTTCGAGGCGAAATGTTGAAAGAACCTTCTACAGCGAAACCCAGAGGTTTTCCTCCAAAAGTATCTATCATCACTTGAACCTCTGTAACGAACCAATCAACCTTCAAAACAACTATTCATAGCCATTTTGTTCCGTATAAATCATGGCTGTCAAACGTGCGGTCCCCAAGTTAATTTGTCGTGGCTCATGATGCTCTAACAAAAATTGAAAACAGAACAATATGTTACAGACAGATCCTCAGTTGTCTCCACAAGAGGCACGTGTACATCCCCTTCAACTCTCGTAACTTTCGTTGTCCTCACAATACACCCACAGTCCTTTGTCCCGGACTATCCTGGGAATGGTGTGAGCAACTATTTTTGTCCATGAAATTAAATAAAACAGACCACAGATCGCGTTGAACTGATAAACACTCTTCTGCCATACTGAAGAGTTCTCAGTCTTTGAATCCAATATTGAAAAACTAGGAGGAAAGTGTGACAAGTTTCCAATTAAAAAATTGTTATATAAATGCAGTAAATAAAATAAATATTTAAATAAAAGCAGTTATATAGCAATATTATAAATAATAACCCTACAATCACTTCATTACAATTAACCTAACCATTTTGCTGAATCTTCACTACCAAATATAATTTTAAGTAAATTTGTAAATAGGATGAGGCCCTTGTGAATCTCGCCAGTTGCACTAAATTGCTCGTTTCAATTGAGTTTGACATACCTGATGGAAATGCAGCCTCCCTAACTGCGCACGTTTTCCTTGAGATGATTGGGGGTGTCATTGGGACAATAACTTAAATCGTTATCCAACTTCTCGCGGTAGTACGTTATATCCTTCACACGGGGTACGATAAGGGATCAGATGTAAAATCTCAACCTCAGTTGGAAATGCACATAGTTTTTATTGCACGGGAGCGGATATTTACATATCAAGTTTTGCCAAAAATGCTCGTTGCTACATGTTTCATTCATAATTCAACACAATAAAAAGAGCAGGCGTCGGGATTCCAGACCTCCAAAAAACGTGTACAGATTGCACTTCTCCCGCATACTATACGACACAATTTTATACCGTTTTTGACGTTAAATAAATAAATAAAAATAAATATTTGCATCATGAAACTTTGGAATTCGTAGTTTAAATCTTGTGGTTAATCATTCAAATTCCTTTAGAAAAGACGCCTTCAAGCATCATAACATTACGCCTTTTAGGATATGATGCGATTCTGCTTGTCCCGGTTGGGGAAGCGACTCGCCATGGAAGAAACCTGGAGGGTTTAATCCCCACAAGCCGACGTGTAAGCCAGCCGAAGGTTCTTTCGTTCCATCAGGGGCAAACGCCGCCACCGCCTGGAATACAAACCGGTAGCGGTAGCTCAGTGCATCAACTGATGTCACTGCAGCGCCTCTGACCGGGAGATCCTAGGTTCCCACTCCCCACGGCGGCAGGATTTTCGACACTAGCTTTTCAGCTAGGTCGAAGTCAGTCGCTGTCTGGAGGAGAATTCTAGCGGCCGGCTGCTCTGGTCGGTAGTTTTCCGTGGTTTCTCCGATCAACTCCAGGCGAATGCCGGAGAAGTACCCTATCAAACGGGCCACGGACCGCGCGCGATCTGTCCTTCCCATTCCTTGTCCTATCCTCTACCCTTACACATACACTTACACTAACATGCACTACACCACCACATATTCTGGGAGATAGGTCAGGAGCTTAGAGCTTGTTCCGGCTGGGGCGGTGCCCCGCTGGTGGGAGAGTCCTGGTTAGGGGGGGAAACCCCACTAGTCGACGGTAGGTCGTCGCCGGATCTCGCCATCCAGCGGGGGAAGATCACCGCCATCTCCCGAGAAAAAAACATGCACTACACTAACGGGACTAATGACCGAAGCAGTTGACGCGCCCGAAAACACGAAAAAATCAATATATCAATCCTGGAATACAACATACACTACACTTACGGGAATAATGACCGTTGCACTTACCGCGTACGGTACCACAAAACAAACCACTCCATTCACCTGGGCAACCCACATAGAAGCGCGTTGGGTAGGAGACGCCCACGGCCTTCGTGCCATGGTGGGCGTCGCGCCGCGGCAAGTGCCATCACCGCAGCAGCTGAACCGGCGGCGCCGTCCACCCACGCCAAACGCATTCGCCTCAGAATGCAATTAACCGCTCTCTCTCATTAGCCCCCTCCGCCCCGCCGCGGCAGCGGCCAAATGGCGCAAAACTTCCGTGATGGGAAATGTTCATCAAAACAATATCCATGCTCCCAGAATAACTACCCCGTCGCAAACGTAGGTCCTCCACAGAGGCAATTAATCGTTTCGGGGAGAATTATGCATCAAAAGAGATACATAAGTTAATGATTTGTTAAAAAAAGGATGAAGGTGTGGCAATCCTTTACTCTTGCGAATCCGAATCCTAAATAATCTTCAATACAAATCCGAAATTTTCTCGGTTTCGGATCTTACGTTTTCTCGAATAAGACCCCTAAATTATCTAGAATCCGAATTGGAAATTCTCTCGTAAACGAATCCGAAATTCTCTCGTATCCGAACCCGGAATTCTCTCGTATCCGAACCCGGAATTCTCTCGTATCCGAATTCGGAATTCTCTCGTATCCGAACCTGGAATTCTCTCGTATCCGAACCTGGAATTCTCTCGAATCCGAATCCGGAATTCTCTCGTATCCGAATTCTAAGTTTTAGAATCCTAAATTTCCCCAAATGCAAATCGCAACTTTTCTCGAATCCGAGTTCTAAATTTTCAAGATGCGAAATCTTACATTTCCTCGCGTCCGTCAACTCTCGAGTTTTTCGAATCGTTCATATACTTGACGAATAATCTGGAATGCGTCTTAGTGTATTGTCGACGAGTTGTTCTCTTGTCCCACTACGTTCTAGAAATCCTACAGCATCGCAATAATGCGAGAACTCGTCATCCCCCCCACCACACACATAGGGCTTTGTGCTATGAGCCTGAGGTAAAGTTACTCTCAATGCATAGTCGTGACGCCTGAAATGACTCGCCCGATACAACAGCACTAGATTTAGGCAATACTATGCTGGAAAAAATAGTTAAGAAAGAGACATATGGTGAAATCGTGGAATATGGATAGCTTCTATCGTGTATAACAGTTGTTATTATAAAGATATATTTAAACTAGGTAGTAATCCGTTCATCTCCTTAAACTTACAAGTGAACGAAAGCTACGTTATAATACAATATATGTTATCTTCAGTAAAATCGGAAATGTAATAAAACAAACAGTATCTTATAATGAATCACAGAGACTAGATTAGAAACAGAAATAAGGAATGAAAAAGAATGAAGGGAACTGAAAAGACGAAAAAGATTGGAGTTTTAAAATATAGAAACTATCAATGTACTTGACCTCTATAATTCAAATGTTTCATTCATAAAAAAATAAAGCGGTAGTAAGAAAAGCTTTATCTTCTACCATCGAATCTGCGAGGCAGCTGGATACTTCTCTAGTTAGGACAATGGCCAAAACATTTCAATAAGGACGTGGGGTGGCACCTGAACATAGGCATCTCTTGAACCAATATTCTGTAACATGACGTCTGCATATTAGAATACATAACTTTTAATCTCGTTTCTTATCCACATTATGTTATCCACGTCTGTTTATTTACGAATCAGTGGTTTTTGTCAAAAATGACTTGCTTAAGGGCGGGAATATATTTTCAGAAAATGCCGATGTTTATTACTGTAACACTCGACGTAGAAATCATATTCCTCAGGTGACAGTATCAACAGCTCAATACAAAAAATTCACATACAATACATGTACATTATTTTACAACACTTTGCCAGGTGACATTAAACGATTACATTCGATAGAAAAGTTTAAATCCCAAGTGAAATCGTTTCTGCTGCGTAACTGTTTCTATACTATTAGAGACTATACTGAGCATCACAAGAAAAGTAACATTAATTTTAACAATGAAACATAATGCATTATTTACAATTTGGACTGTATAAATGTGTATAAAGAACCTGTAACAACTATTGTACTACAGCCTCCGGGTCAATGACCCCCATCTCGATCAGGTTTTTCGTCCAGTTTCCCTGATCCATTGAGCAAATGCTGAGATGGCCCCTTGTTTTGCTTCTGGACATAAATGTAACTTCATTTTCTGTGCACGTCTTCTAGAATTCAGTGGGAAATACAATTATTAAAATTATCGTTTCCATGTTGTCGCGGCAGGAAGTATTATTCCAAAGGACAACATGATAGCCAAAATTTATTGCTTGTTTATCCTTGAAAATAGATTTTATTACATGGGAGGGTGTTTTTTTCCCCAAAATTTAAGTAGTATATGACTTAGTGTAGGGATCACAGAATTTTGAAAATGTGCACACAATTCACTTTTCCCCATAGAACGTCATACGCAGTTTTAACTGTTTTTGACGTAAAATAAATAAATAAACATTACTAATTTTCAATGTGCGCAGAAACGAAAAGAAAACTGTGCAGTCTCCGGCAAGTGAAAGCGCACATGGTTTCGTTTCATTTCTAGGAACGAGTGAAAAACAGAAAAGCAAGGAAACTGTTCCGATTTTGACTAAAAATGTAAATATTTCTTTCTCATAATGCACGTACCGACTGAATTCGACTGTGTCAATGCTTACGACACAGCTGACATCATGCAACAGCAAGGCTCCAAGGGAGAGTCAGCCCGCTATTTAATTGCTATTCACCAGTTGCTTTATGAAACAGCAACATTTCAGATATTCTTTGCGTGTATACAAATTTTCTCTTGTATGTATACAATACTATGGTATTATAGTAGTCGTGAAGAATGTTTTTGATAAAATAATTTATTGCAATGGTATACTAATATAATATTTTATTTGTTATCATTTTAGTGTGTTTTTTAAAAGCATTTTTTGCTGATACAGCCCATTAGTTTTATTTATGTACCAGAAGAATATTAAGGACGCCGTGTAGAAAATCTATTTAGTGAATATAAAAAAACTGACAATGAATAATAGGACTCCGTTTCCCAATTTTTCTTTTCTTCCGTCCGCCTACATTCTAATTAACACAGAAGAGTGGAAAAACAAAATACATAATGAATAAAACAGAACAACTTTCTAAATAATTATAATAAGCGTAAGTTTTAGCACAAACAGCGACAGAAATCTGCGGTGCTGAAGAAAAAAAATCAAACACTTGGTATCAAGAGGGAAAAAACGGAATCCGAACAAAACAACGAGCTTTGTAACTCCGCGAATTCTCGTTTCCAGAAAACTTCTTGTCACAGAAGTTCCACAAGCATTATTAATTTTTTCGCCTCGTCTCATAGCCACGCCCTTACATGTGACATTTCTCGTTAACTTTGTACTACGTTACAAAAATCCAGCCAAGGAGTAACGAGAAAAACGTCGCGAAAGAGAATTTTTAATATATCAAGTAATTAAAATAACATGAAACAATTTCCGAGAGCTCAATTTGAAAAGCAAATAACTGCATGCAGTAAAGCCGTGTTTGATTACATTTGGGAACAAAAAAACGACTTCGCAAGGTACACTGAAGCAGCGGCGTAAAGCAGCCCGCCGGTGAGGTTGAGCAAAGGGTGAGAGAGTCTGGAGTGCAATTGAGAGCAAGAGTTCACAGCTTTACGAAGCCCGGGATCGAAAATGTTTAAAACACCTCAGGAACAGCCCCAGCGACGAAATGCTACTACCCATATCATTAAAACCGAAAAGGGAATGTTCAACAATTGCTACATGAAAAAAATCTTATTTTTTCTCTTTTTAACTCTTTTTTACAATATTGATAATTTTTTTAATAAAATGTAACCTGATTTTTACAAAGTGTTTTGAACAAACCTGGACCCTTGCTTCTTTTACATAACCCCAACTAGGGTGAAAGAAATTATTAAAATAAAATATTTTATTGTCTGTTTAATTAGATCACAAAAGTATTACCATTAAATGAGATAACAGACGTTCGTTAAAATCTTAATTTCTTCTAAAATTAGTGATTCTCTTCAGCAACCTTAGGCTTTTTAATAAATGCGACCACTTCCCTGTCACAGACACCCTGCATTGGCGAAATGCGCTCTTCACGACAGCCCTCCTCCAGAGCCGTCTTCTGACTTATCTTGATTCTAATTGCAGCTCCATGACACAGAATCAAGTTGTATACAGTGAAGCAGGTGTCGAGGGGCCATCAGTAATTGGCACATTGGTCAACGTTTCATTGAAAATATAGCATCACACATTGTTATGGAGTGATCTCGCAAGATATAAGGAAGTTAAAATTTATTTATTTATTTATTTATTTATTTATTTAAGTCCCCTCTATAATAAAGTCATTAGTAGACTTCAGAATTTTTTGCTCAAAAATTTGGTGATTTAGGCACCTACAATAGGTAACAAAATTATGAAATTAGGCACTGTTGGGCATGAAATGTGACGTTTTAGGCACTTAAAATGGGTTACATCGTTCCTCTTCACACCACGCAATGCAGCTGACACAATACAGGAACAGAAACAGAAACACACACACACACAAATACACACAGAAGAAAACTGGAAATGATCATGTTTACTTTCTAGGAGTTGAAGACTCGGGCTTCCCCTTTCCGTTAACAGACTTTTTGCCTGACCTGTCTTTCCTCACCTGGATTGCATAGAAGCAGCGTCACAGTGATAAGCCTCAACCTGTCAACTCGCAGGTGCCCTCGGAGTCGGTGCAATTGTCTAAGAACTGCGTGCTGAAGCATGTGAAACTTCCTCCTTATACTGACTTGCAGAGCTCCTTTTGTTCGTTTTGTTGGAAGAGATTTCAATGAGTTGGATGAGAGTCAATTGCGTATTCGATCAGGGAATATTCGCATTTCGGGAATTTGCTAAAGTACTATTCATTTTTTAAACAAATTTTAAAAAAATGAGTAATCAAAATATGATATTTTTTCAAAATTATCTGTTTTAGACAGAAAAATATTAAAGCAGGCAATAACTCCCGTTTGAGAACATTCTAGGCACTATTAGATGCTGTCAGATCTATTTTTTCATGATTCGTAAACATCTGCAATTCTTTTCCACAACTTCCTACAGGAACTAAATAGGGATTTGTTCTAAAATCTGAGGTCTAGTCGTGAGCTACCTCTACAATTTACATAACAATACAAAGACACGAATCACAGGTTTAACAAAAATATATGTCGAAGTTTTTTACATTTACGAAGTTTATTTACTATAATCCTGTGTGTGACACCTACTGGCACTACTTGGCGTGCCCTACTCAGGGCTTATCTGCTAGACAAGGTGTGCACGCTGCTGGACGAGTCAGACCACCGAGAAGAGACGATCGGGCGCGATCGGCTCCAGTCTAGTGAAAACGAAGTGGCGCACGGGCCACTGCAGTGGATCATCTCAGGCAGTCTGGCCTCTATTCTTGCATATGAGCAGCGCTGGTTTAGATGACACAACGAGAAAGAGCAATCACACCACATCCCTAAAGTAGCTCTCTTGGGGGGAAAGCACAACACGAGGCTCACTGCGCCACAATAATGTGAGGAAAGAGAGAATTCGAAAACCTCAAGTGCCAACCATTTGTGAACAGGGGTTGTGCAGGAAAAAAAACGACAGGGAGCATTCTCAAAAAATTTCACAAATTTGTCGTGTCATAACGATCAGGATGTTTTTGCTTCTCATTTCTTTTTGTATACCATCGGCTAGATGTACCCTAGCCTGTTCGGAACGAAGGTATGTAAAGTTTAATAAAACACTTCGAAAACTAAACAACTATCAGAGCGCTTAAAATTCGAAAATTTGGTATGTTATTGCAATCGACGTATGTTTCCGTAACACATGCAACATCGGCTAGAAGTTTTCCATTCAGTTAGGCACAGAGGTCACTGGAGAAAAACCCTCCGTAAAACAAAACGTCTGATTGACATTAATAAGTACGAACCACTTCAAATCCTATTGACACGATGCAGTTTCCATCGAGTTTGGGTTTCACACCCTAGACTTTTTTCACACACGACACTTTTTATATAGAACATGACATATAATTCATTAAACTTTACAAAATCCGAAAGATTTAATCCCAGCGCTACATGTGGCACTGAGCAACGAAAATGGCGTTACCATGACAAAGATCTTGACGAACATTTAGAAACCGATTTCCCAATAACATCATTTAGGCATCCAATTTTGAAACCCTAGGCTTCAAATATATCATTCACGGTATAAATACCTTCGGTGGTAACTTTTATTCCTACGTATGTTAATTCCATTATTTGCTCCACCATTCTTCCTTTTAGGTATACATCGTTTTGGATCTTCGCTGAAGGTTCAACACATTATTTTCCAGCCGCAAACCGCCAAACTGACATGCAGCTTCTGCAAAATGCAAACCCCGCACGTCGTTTTCGCGTCCATTTGCGTAGGAAAAACCAGTTGGAACCGCGCGAGAAAATCGGAGTGCAGTTTGTCAGCGAGCGCGACGCGGCAGCGCACACAGCCACGAGGCAAGCGGCACTCGGCTCGCGGCCTCGGCGGGCCCCATCAATATTTCACGTGCAAGGACGCGCCAAAATGTCGGCGTTGGCGATGGTGTAACGGTTAGCGTATCGGGCTGTTATACCCAAGTTCGCGGGTTTAAACCCGTTCGAAACCATGTTTTTTTTTAAGGGCGAAAAATATCCTTCGTACGCCTTCCTTCGGAGGGGAAGTAAAGCCGGCTGTCCCATGTTGTAGATTTACTCTGTGTAAAATATGAAGCCTCCGAGCTAAATTCAAATTGCCTGTTTCGTCGCCCAAGTAATACCTTCTTTCTCCCCTAGTAGGTGAAAAGATCGTAACGAAATTTGCGTGGTCAGGCGGAAGAGCAGGCCTCACGGCCTGAGTCTCGCCACGTAAAATAAGGCATTCATTCATTCATAAACGCAAGCCGTGCTGCCGGCCCGCTTCTCGATACGCGCGCGGCGGCGCCGACACCACCGACGGCCAGTGCCGTGTTAAGTTCCTCAAAACATATTTAATACTAAATTTTTCAAAACTAAAATGAAAAACGTATTAGAAAATGATGTACGATTAAACTAATCGTAAAAAATGGAATAATGATTGATGTGTCCCGCATCATTGGATATCATTTATTATGTGGAATGTTGCTTGTTGAGGCATTTCAATTGTATATTGTACAATTCAATGACGAATAAAAACTATTCTCTTTTCAGTGTAATTATAAATATGTTATTCGTACTTACTTACACATAAGTGTTTCATTTTGTTCTTTGAATAATGTTCAATTGAAACATTAAAAAATATTTTCAAAATATTTTTAAAAAAATACAAAATACAATGTGAATTCATAGGGTTTTCTATATATTTCAGCATCGAAATGGGGGGGGGGATTGAGTGAAACTAAACTAAGTAAAGGGGACCCCCACATTCACCTAGCCCAAAGGGCTCCCAATGCTGTTAAAATGGCCCTGATGACGGCAGCCAGCGAGCGCAACGGCGACAAACACTCACGGTTCGCACGCTCGTTCGCGCGCACGCGGGCAACCCGTGCGCTGCGGGAGACACGTTGCACGAGGAGCATGAGATCTATGGTGGAGTTCCATCAAAGTTGTTGTTGTTGTTGTTGTTGTTGTTGTTGTTGTTGTTGTTGTTGTTGTTGTTGTTTTGTTTTCTTTAATACAGCGTAAAACTATTTCGGCCTTTCCCTCAACAGCTAGACATTGGTATCGGTGGCAGTTGGAAAACAAAAAGGAAACATGAAGACATGATAAACAAATTAACACAAGATGTACACACTTTACCACGCCATCTTGTATCATTTTCGCAAATAATGTTATTAATTTGTGTGGTGAATGTTCATATGGATGTTGAGTAGTACCCTACCAAACGGGCCACGGACCGCGCACGATCTTTCCTTCCTCAACCTCGTCTTATTCTAACTCCTTTTACACACACACACACACTTGCTCTACACTACCATGTATTTCACGAGACCAACCGGGAGGTTAGAGCTGATCTCGGATGGGGCGGTGGCATGTTGGTGGGAGATACCGGGCTGAAGAAAATCCCCGCATGTCGACTTAGGTCGGTGCCGGATCTCGCGAGTCAGCGTGGGATATCACAGCCACTTAACGGGGGAAACATGGACTACACTTACGGATCTAATAACCTTTGCAGTTGACGCACCCGGAATCACCAATCAATTAGTCATGACTTATAGGTAATTTTATTTGTTATTTTACGCAAAATATTTCATGCAGATTACCTTACACACTTTGTCATTGTTAATTTAATTTAACTATTTATTTCTCCCATTATTTCATTTGTAATTTTAATTTAATTTTACTTATTTATTTGTCTACTGTAGCGGTCGAAAAAGCTTTATAGTATATTAAAATGCTACGATAGAACTTCGCCTGAGATATCGTTTCTTACTTCCAAGGTCACGAACCGTAAGGCTCTTCCTACAAGTATGTCCAAACTTTTTTGTAACGGCGGATACCGAGAGTATTTCAAGAGCGTGGAACATTATCTCACAATAGAATCCCGGATTTCATAGCATTTTTAAAACGATTTAAAAATTAATAAAATATTGTTTTGAAATTTAAAAAAAGATATATTTTAATGCGAATGCCCCTTTCAATTTGGATCTTTCTGTTTTAAGTTAATAAACCGTCGTGGAGGACAACATCACAAAATTTGCATTTCCGTGTTAGAACTCTGTGGATTTTAATGAATTCAAGGAAGCTTTGCTGAGAGCCTCAAAAGTGGAAAACGTTCCACATTATATTAAATAGAGGTGCTACATTTATGACAATGGTACATGATTACATGAGTTAGACATTATTAATAATAACCAACAAGTTTTCACCCTTCTTTTACTCCCTTATTTCTCGTTCCAGTCCCTTCCCCCTTTTTCTCTCCCCCTTCCCTTCCCTAACTCTCTATTTTCTTCTTCACTCTCCCTTTCTTTTTCTTTCTCTTTCTATCTCATTATCTCTTTCACTGTCCCTCCTCTCTCTCTCTCTCTCTCTCTCTCTCTCTCTCTCTCTCTCACACACACACACACACACACACACACACACACACACACATCCTATGCCAATAAAATGCAGCAAAAACACGAGCTTGTACCATACGTGTCGGATTTCCAACCAATTGGATCGGCGGCCTGTAAATTTCAGCTTGCTTTTGTTTGGCCCCTGAGTAATGCGCTTATTGCGCCCAAGCTGGGAGAAGCAAATGGCGTAAGCGCGTTCATTCATTATTAACGCCGTTCTCCCGGTGGCTGTTTGCCTCCTAACACGCGCGTATTTGCATATTTCACGCGGACGCACACCCTTGAGTATACAGCGTTATTTTTATGCACAGGGAAACCAGACATTTAGCTGACTAAACATTTTAAATCGTGTCAAGTGTTGTTCTAAATTCTCTTACACGAATTACGCAGAAGACCCCATAGAAACTAGTCTTTTCCTAGGGTTGATGGAGGGAATATCGCGTAAGGCATGCTTGTTTGCTCCGTGGAACTGTGTAGAAAGCAAGAGGAAATATCACGCAACATACGTAATCACCTAAATAATTAATCAATTTTTTTTATATATTTAAGGTCACATCAACAACTAGGTAATTTTTGACCAATATTGGAGTTTACGGTATGGTAACGATCAAGATGAGACGATATGATGATAAGAGGTGAAAGGACGAACACAAGTACAAACATGCCCGAAGCGGGACTCGAACCTGAGACCCTTCGGTCCGAGAACGACACTACTGCCTTCGCGATCTCGGCCACCGGGCCGACTAATCAACTCTGTCCAGGAAAAAACAGGCATTCGTTTTCTATACTTGACCGGCAATTCGTCGCTGACATGGAAATACAGAAGATAGTTCTAGATTCACTTTGAGACAGAGAAACTTACACCTTATATGACCTCGTATGCCTTGGCAAATAATAACTGGAATGTTTTTCTCGTTTTTTCGGAACTTATAGGTATAGTACAAGCATTATCAGTATTCATAATGTTAATTGAATTACAAACTCCATATTAAAATCAGAGCTGTTCTGACTTCCAGAATTTTGTTATTTTATACGTTGAGCGTTTAACTCATATAAAAACTACGTTACTCAATCACTGGCTTTGCGAATGAAAATCCACTTCAAATGTATTTAGCGAACATCAATGGCACATTACACAGCAAAAACTACGCACTGATTTGACACGCCACATTTATAAAGAACTTAGGAGAGAATTTAAACTGGGAAAAAATGCTGCTGAATACCACCACACAAAATGGTTTTCCAAAACGTAGCACACACACTACTCAAGAACTAATAAAATGCTCTCGAATTCTCTCAATTGAAATAAATTAAATATTTTAACAAAAAGTCTTTACGATTAATTGACTGATTGGTCTGGGCACGTTAACTGTCGTAAGAAACACTTTTTTTGGTTTATTATACTCGCATCAACCCCAGGTTCTTAGCGACTTTTCAGTATTTTACATATTCACATTTGATTTTACATCTCTCTCTCTCTCTCTCTCTCTCTCTCTCTCTCTCTCTCTCTCTCTCTCTCTCTCTCTCTCTCTCTCTCTCTCTATTTTTTCTTTTACATTATTTCTCTCTCTTTTTTCTATTTTTACAATTATTTTAACAGTACAAAAACTTGACATCCCATCATGGTTGGTATGATAGTATTCACAGGAAGTCACTTATTATTTTATTAAATATATTAATGTTCTGGCAAAATCTTACGATTTCCTGTCGATAGGACTTGAAATATACGACTGTTTCGAATTGTTGCTCCGGTGATAGGCCATCTCTTTCTTCCTGGAACTTGGAGCAAACGTTCAAAATATGAGACACCGTTAGTTCAACCTCACAAAAGTCACAGAGGGGCGCGGGTAGTTTGTGGGACAGGTGTGAGTGTGTTCTATTAGTAAGACTGGAGCGAAGTCTGGATAGCACTACTTGTTCTCGCCTAGTCATTTGTTTATCTAGATATAAGAAAGTTTTGTGTAAGGAATGTATTCTCTCGGGAGATTGGTGGTTCCTTCCCTAGCTCGATGGAGAGATCTGGCGGGGACCTAACGTCAGCTTGTGGGGATATCCCCATTCCGGTCTTCCGCGGTAGAGCACCGTCCCATCCGGGTCAAGCACGTGGCTCCCGACTGGTAGTCTCGACTTGTGTGTACGGGGAGATGATTGGACAACGAAGTGGAAGGAAAGATCGCGCGCGGTCCGTAGTCCGTTTGTTAGGGTACTGTTCGAACATTCGCTTGGTATTGATGGCAGAAACCGCGGAAAACTACCCACCAGGGCAGTTGACCGCTAGAATTCTCCTACAGACAGCAGCTGAATTCGACCTAGTTAGTACCGAAAATCGTAAAGACTGGAATTCCAGGACCTCCCGATCAGAATCGCTTCAGAGAGAGCGGCAATGTTGGGTCTGAGCTACCTTCAGCTGGTATCCTTCAAGAATTCTGCAATATTGTAGTATTATTGTATATACACAATACATAAGTTCTTTACGTACGAAGGATATAAAAAAGTGGCTGATCGATAAGGCAATACGTGAATAGCAATTATTTAATGATGGACGGCGTCTTCCCTGGAGCCTTGTTGTCCCATAAAATTAACTGCAACGTTAGCAACGGCGGACTGACGATGAAAATTCAGACGGTATACACATTACCAGAATAGGTGGTACAGCACAATAAAATATTTGTAATCTTCAGTCAAAATTGAAACATTCATTGGTTGGTTTGTTTATAGTGATTCCGGGTGCGTCAACTACTGAGATCGATAGCCTCGTAAGTGTGGTGCATGTTTCTCTCGGGAGGTAGCGGTGATTTTCCCCCGCTGGATGGCGAGATCCGGCGGCGACCTACCGTCGACTAACGGGGTTTTCCTGAACCAGATATATCCCACCAGCGGGGCACCGCCCCAGCCGGGACAAGCTCTAAGCTCCCGACCGGTCTCCCGGAATATCTGGTAGTGTAGTGTATGAAAGTGTAAGTGTGTGTGTAAGGGGGCGAGGATACGACAAGGAAGAGGAAGGACAGATCGCGCGCGGTCCGTGGCCCGTTTGGTAGGGTACAGCTCCGGCATTCGCCTGGTGTTGATCGGAGAAACCACGGAAAACTACCGATCAGAGCAGACGGCCGCTAGAATTCTCCACAGACGCAACTGAACTCGACCGAGCTAGTGTCGAAAATCCTGCCGCCGTGGGGAGTGGGAACCTAGGACCTCCCGGTCAGAGGCGCTGCAGTGACATCAGTTGATGCACCGCGCTATCTCTCCCGGTGAAACGTTCAATGCTTCGGGATTTGTGCAGCGTTCCCTCTCCGCTTGAAAGCGCCCCATTCGTTCCGCTTGCTGGCGTCCGCGTGCGCCGCCAGGCCGCCTGGGAGCGTTTTCTTGGGTCGCCGAGGGGGCGCTGGAACCGTATCTGAGGAGCCTGGGGGCAGGCCACGCAGCGTTCGACGTTCCTTCCCCAACCCACCCTCCTCCGCTCCGCTCCGTCAGATTGGCAGCGCCGAAGCGGCGGCGCCTGGGGGCTGTTTTCCTACCAACCTCTCCCCCCACCCCGAGTGCCGCTGAGATTGTCGCCTTGGGCTCCACGCCGTCCCTCACCCACTTGCTTCGCCTCATCCACCTTCGCACTTCATAGGGTTGGATTGGCAAATATCGCTAAGGGAATCAACTGATCTCACTCCCCTGCCTCTGACTCCTAGGGTTCGAATCCCAGCAGTGGCAGGATTTTCGACTCTAGCTACGCAGATGGGTCCAATTCATCCACTCTCTGGAAGAGACGTTTATCTGTTATCTGGATTTCTCTGTTCAACACCAGGCGAAAGCCGGAGTAGTTCCCTACTAAATGGGTCTTAGGGCCAGGGAGTGGGCGCGATCTTTCCTTCCTCTTCCTTGACCTATGCTCACCCCTTACTTACACACACTCACATGCACTACATTATCACACTCTTGGGAGACCAGCCGGGAGCTTAGAGAGTTTGTCCTGGTGGTGGCCCCTGGAAGATATCTGTCGAAAAAAAACCGCAAATCGACAAGGATCTCACCATGCAGTGGGATCACCGCCACCTCCCGCGATAAAAACATGCACTACACATACGGGACTAAGGACCTTAGCAGTTGACGCGACTAGAATCAGTATTCAATCAAAATTGATAGCGGAGGATCCGATGAGAACTCGGGGAGGGGGTAGATTTTGTGTTCGGATCTCCAACAAATATATTTAAAATTATAAAAAAATTATGAAATGCTGTAGACTCGCGATTATCCTAACCAATAGGGGCAGACTCCCTCTGATACGAAAACAACTGGGAGAATCACGAGTTCATTTGGTAATGGATCATCAATCTAAAAATACAAATTACAGAACACAAAATAAATGAATGAAAGGATTCACCTCGGTCGCAGAGAGACAACTGAAACACAGTGACAAAGGCAAAAAATTGACCCAATGTTTGACGAGTGAATCCGATTATTGAATTTCGGGTGGTTCCGGTATTCCTGTAATCGGTGACTGCATCGCCCTGCGAACATGTCGGCGTGCTAATTCTCCCTAGTCCTCCGCCAACTGTGCTATGTCACTCAAATCGGGATTTCGAATAATTACGAGCCCACTGCAAAGTGCGTATTCATAGTACGAATATCTTAAATGATTTATTGTCTAGTTTTCGAACACGTCATCGCCTAAGGTCATTAGTCCTATAAATATTGTGCATTTTTTCTTCGAGATGTGGTGGTGATCTTCCTCTGCTGCATGGTGAGATCCGGTGTCAATTTACACGTAGGTTGGCGGGGTTTCCCCAACCAGGTATCTCCCACCAGTGAGTATACCCCCCCCTAGTCGAGCCAAGCTATGAGCTCCCAACTGGTCTCCCGGCATGTGTGTCAGTGCAGTGAATGTGTGTAAAGGGTGAGGATAGGACAAGAAAGGGGAAGGAAAGATCGCGCGAGGTCCATGGCCCGTTTGATAGGGTACTACTCCAGTAATCGCCTGGTGCGGAACGGAGGAACTTCGGAAAACTACCGATCAGAGCAGCCGGTCGCTACAATTCCCCCCTGCAGCTGAATTCGACATACCCCTCCAGCTAGTATCAAAAATCCTGCCACCACCAGAATCCGAACTCTAGGACCCCCGGTCACAGGCAGTGTAGTGACATCAGTTGATTCACTGAGCCACCTACACCTGTGCGAATATCTTAAAGAAGCTGCAATATATCTTAGAGATCGGTGAACAATCGTATAAGTCAACTTTTTGCCGTAAGGAAGATAAGCATTGGATTTTCCAAACAATAATCAAATAAATGTGTACAATCAAATCAGTTGAATTCCTTACAGTTTATGAGTTATGGGATTATGTATATTAATGAAGAAAACGTAAATTTCGTAAAACAACAAAAACTAAAACTAAAAAAAAAACAAAAAAATGTTGATTATTTTCACAACAGCAATGATTTGAGGACATTGCCATCACATAAGTTGTCTGT
Organism: Teleogryllus occipitalis; assembly: GCA_011170035.1. Lineage (NCBI taxonomy): Eukaryota > Metazoa > Arthropoda > Insecta > Orthoptera > Gryllidae > Teleogryllus > Teleogryllus occipitalis. The sequence continues at coordinate 18,779 of BLKR01009968.1, forward strand.
TTGTTCACGCTTGAAGATTGGTACGAATAATCACAGAATGAGAAGATAGGTTGTTCTCTTTTAAAATTTAGTTTCACATGTTATCAGCTTATTCAAACGTGTAAAATATATTCGCCAGAGCAACACATCGCGTCTGAGGCGTGTCCGACCTCTAGCGTGACCACTCGTGTCGGCCCACACGCTAATTTATTGGAACAAGCAAAAAGCCCAGGGCGCATTATTCCGCTCAACGCATTTGCGACACATGATAATGTCGTTAAATGCACAAAACTGGAAAGATACAAATGTGCTATACGGATCGCAACTACGATACATTTATTAACTTCAGGCATTGTGATCATCAACAAAATTAATTATAATTTTTATCGATCAGGTTTTTCGTTCAGTTTCCCTGATCCATTGAGCAAATGCTGAGACGGCCCCTTGTTTTGCTTCTGGACATAAACGTAACTTCATTATCTGTGCACGTCTTCTAGAATTCAGTGGGAAATACAATTATTCAAATTATCGTTTCCATGTTGTCGCGGTAGGAAGTATTATTCCTTGACGAAGGACATCATGGATAAGAGCCCAAAATGTATTGTTTATTTATCCTTAAAAATAGATTTTATTACATGGGAGCTTTTTTTTTCAAAATTCAAGTAGTATATGACTTATATGACTTAGTGTAGGAATCACAGAATTTTTAAAATGTGCACACAATTCACTTCTCCCCATAGCACGTCATACGCACTTTTAACAGTCTTTTTACGTAAAATAGTAAGAAAAATAATGAATTATAGTTTTTTCAAGTTTCCATCAATATCTCAGCAGACGATCGTTTAGGGAATAAAAGAAGGGTGTGTTCATGCCGATGTTTCGGTTGATTCATTGATTAGTGACTCCAGGCTCGTCAACGGCTAAGGTCATTACTCCTGTAGGTGTGGTGCAGTTTTTATCGCTGGATCCGGTGCCTACCTACGTCGGCTTGCGAGGATATTCCCCAGCCAGGTATCTCCCACTCGCGGGGCACCGCCACAGCCGGGACAAGCTCTAAGCCCCAGACTGGTCTCCGGGCAAGTGAGGTAGTGTAGTGCATGTATTGTGTAAGTAAGGGGTGAGGATAGGTTGAGTAAGAGGAAAGAAAGATCGCGCGCGGTCCGTGGCCCGTTTGTTAGGGTACTGCTCCCGCATTCGCCTGGTGTTGATAGGAGAAATCACTTAAAACTACTGATCAGAGCAGCGGGCTGCTAGAATGCTCCAGACATCGGGTGCATTCGACCTAGTTATGTCGAAAATCCTGCCACCGTCGGGACTGGAACCCTAGGACCTACCGGTCAGAGGCACTGCACTGACATCAGCTGATGCCCTAAGCTACTTGCGGGCGATTTCGTATTTACTAGGTTCGTATAAGCAATTTACTTATACACAGTTACACCATACTGAAATAAACAATACACATCTCATAACGATATCACATAGTACTCATACAACACTGTACCATATTAATGAATCACACACCGATGGAGTAGCCTTGATCCGAGAAAGCATGTTTGTGTAATGTATTCCTGTAATATACCAGTATTTTCTTTTAGATATCTATGACAACTACATGGTTGTTTATGCCACATTTACTACAAATAATTACTTCGAGTGTATTCTTGCGAAATGCTGTTCTTTGTAGATTCTAACTTGAAAATCAAAATCTGGCTTATACTGGAACCCACCCTTGAACTGTGAAACCATAAGCATTGAGTTACATGATATATGCGTCGTACTGAGCGTGAGTGGGCATTCTAATATTGTGAAGCGTTTATTAACAAACGGAACGGCTTACACGCATACGGATAAATCACACACCATACCAAAAAGTCAATTTCGTTTTAGGGAACATTCCAGATTCTGTACGTTTCTGACAACCCATGCTGCATGCCGTTTCTGGCTACCCGTCGGAAAAAAAGCGAACCCAGAATAGCTACACTCCAGGAAATGCAGCACAATGACCAAAACGGTCTCATTTTATATATTGCAACCTAAGAAGCTTATCTCGACAAAAAGGACCTCGGAAACCGGATTTAAGGCCTAGGCCACGCCGTTCGCGCGATCGAACGCGACCAATGGGAGGACGAGCCAACACGCAGGCTAACACTTAACTACAATACTAAAGGAAACGCGTCTTTACGAAACAGGAGTGTGCAAAATCCCGTCAAAATCTCAAGCAAAACTTTTTACGTTACGCCATTTCAAAAATCTTACCGAATTAAATCTCACTATATATATATATATATATATATATATATATATATATATATATATATATATATATATATATATATAGTGAACCTCCTCACCGACAATATACTCTTGTGTTGCTTCACAAAAGATGAACTTGGAAATGTCCTCTTAATGCAATAGTCAGCAAAGTACCGGCCAAAATATCAAAACTTCCCTCGAATTAATGCAAGTTCATTGAAAGTTGAGTGTCGAATGTTATTATTTAAACCCTTCATTCCACCACTCATGATTTGCGCATGTCCAGTTTGGTGATGTGCTGTCCCTAACAATCTCTAAAAATTAACAGCCATTCAACACATATTTTTAAGAACAACTTTAAATGCCCCTTGTTTCATTCCAAACATCCAGATTCGCAGAAAATTAAATGGGCGTTAATTAAATGATCACATAACACTTATAACTTACAATTTTTATCAAAACCTTCACTTTTCCCTGTGCTCCTTAAACTTCAGTCTAGGTCGCAATGCTTCATACTCCCACTTATCAAATCCAGATATCCCAAAGACCAATTCAAACCACCATAATTACCCAAAACTGTCAAGTGAACTTAAACCTGAAACATCCTTCAATCTCACTTCATTTAACATATCCCTATGTGTACAATAATCTTCCGAGTAATAAAAACCATCTCCCAAAACCTAAAAACTGCGTAAGGACAAAGCTTATCGAACGAGAAGAAAAATACTTTTTCAAAAAGTGTATTATATCAGAAGTCTGTTTGAAAACATTTCATCGTGCGTTGTTCTGCGTTTTTCAAAAAGCAACGAACAAATGATGTGAAGAAAAATAAATTATTATTATTAGGAATGGTGTATGATCTGTTTCAAAGAACACACAATCCCGACCGAATATCAAATCTAGCATCTTGGTATGCGCCAATATGCTCTTCCACTTAAGCTACCGAGATAGTTCACTGAGACAAGATTCTTAGGATGCATATGAGAATTACATACTTGAGAATTATACCTACGTTTTTTACCGTATGCTAATAATGATTAATGTTGGCGATTAATGATGACAATTAAGTAGAAATAAATTTAATTTTTAGCAAATGCCTGCCCAATTGCGATTCCATAGCTATTAAGAATTTCTAATTATCATAAATTGCGAAATACTACAGTAATTAAAGTGAATCTTAATAAGAATAAAGTTAACGTGTTATTTTAGACCCCTTGTGTAAATTGCCCTCTAGTCTACGTCCGTCAAACACAGCGGCAGCTAAAATTATATATGAAGGGCGTGTCTAGAATATTCAGAAATCAGCACCCAAATTCCATTCCATATCAAATCCATCGAAGCGTAGATTGAACTACCGCACAGTTCAGATTTTGACAAGTCGAATGTCCTAGTTAATGAAGTCTGGGTGTATCCTACACCTAAATAAAGAGGATCGAACCCGGGCGCCAGCGGAGGGAGGCGTGGTGACCACTACACCACGGGCCGCTGCGACTCTTTTTTTCTGGGAAGGGGGCGGAGAGACACGTGCTTGATTTGATTTATTTATTTGATAAAAAGACAGTAAAAACTGTATGACGTACGGGGAAGAAGATTATCGGCGCACGTTTTCTTCAGTACCAGAATCCCATTCCCACATTTTAACTACAAATATTTGAAAGATGAAAGAAAGTTATAATAATAATAATAATAATAATAATAATAATAATAATAATAATAATAATAATAATAATAATAATAATAATAATAATAATAATAATAATTATTATTATTATTATTATTATTATTATTATTATAATAAATGTAAAAAAGTGCGAATTAGCAACATTTGAAAAACTAGACATCATTCCCGAGTTATAGAATACCTATTTGCAACGGTAAACGAACTGCTGATTTGATTTTTCTGCATTGCTAACAAAATTGTAACTCACCCTAAGCTCTACTCCTGCCATTACGAGCAAAAGAGCTCAACAAAGCGTGCGCATAGTGAAGCTACATTTATGTCCACAAGCAAAACAAGGGGCCATCTCAGCATTTGCTCAATAAATCAGGGGAACTGGACAAAAACCTGATCGAGATGTTTCAAACGATTGCTGGCTATGCGTTCAAATTCTCACTAATCATTGCATGTAGGCGACCTTTGGCATAGTGGTCACACTGCACGCATTTCTCTGGTGCCCGGGTTTGATCCCCGGCAGTTTCAAGTGGGATTTTTACTGGACAAAGCGGGTTCGCGGCAGGTTTTCTCGGGGTGCTCCCGTTTCCCCTACCAGTTCCGCCGGTGTCCTCCATTAATCATTCCCTACCTTATCCTATCACTAACAGTCAATCCGCTATGAATCCAAGGATTACGGCGGCGGCGGCGGCGGCGATGGTGTAGCGGTTAGCGTATCGGACTGCTGTACCCAAGTTCGCGGGTTCAAACCCGATCGAAGCCGTGGATTTTTAAGGGCGAAAAAAATCCTTCGTACGCCTTCCTTCGGAGGGGAAGTAAAGCCGACTGCCCCATGTTAGTAGATTTACTGCATGTAAAAGATCAAGTCTAAATGATGCCTCTGAGCTAAATTCAAATCGCCTGTTTCGTCGCCCAAGTAATACCTTCTTTCTCTGGTTGAAAGGAGTGTAACGAAATTTGCGTGGTCAGACGGAAGAGCAGGCCTCATGGCCTGAGTCTCGCCACGTAAAATAAGGCCAATTCAATTCAATTCGATTACAGAAGCATCAAGGCGGAGGAACTAGCTGAAAAGCGCCGTGGCTACATCAGCAGGTCCCCCGGTCTGGAGAATGATGAATAAATGTAACTTCATTACCTGTGTACGTCTTCTAGAATTCAGTGCGAAATATAGTTACGGTATTCAAATTAACCTTCCCCATGTTGTGGATGCAGGAAGTATTATTCCTTGACGAAGGACACGATGAGGGATAACAGCCTAAATTTATTGCTGATTTACCCTTGAAAATCTATTTTATTACATCGGAGCGAATATATTGTTAACAATTCACACAAAAAACGCTCATTTTCATTCTGTATTCAATATTCAAGAAGTATATGACTTAGGGTAGGGAACACAGAATTACGAAAACGTGAACAGAATTCACTTCTCCCCGTAACACGTCACATACAGTTTTTAACTGTTTTTGACGTAAAATAAATAAATAAAATAAACTAGTATAAGAGGGGGAAAGGTGAGGGGGTATGAAACGTCCCCACTCAAGATCCTAGTTATCGGTGATGAGTGGATGGACTGTCAGGCAGGACGAGGATTGCAACTTTTTGAAGCGCCCCTAAGGGAAAATCACAGAGGTTAAGTTTTTTTTTCTTTCACTAGTCACTGCACTCAAAAACACTCAATTTTCGAACGTAAAAAACTCACTAACTCCACTTCGCAAAGTATAACCTCAAACGCGTTTGTTCGCGCTTTACCAAGACCTTCTTGAGTTATGTCTACACACAACCAAAACTGAATGAATGACAGCAAATGGGCGTTCATTCTATTAATTACATGATTTTATTAAAATGTATTTGTACTACAAACGGGTTAATAATAGCTCAAGCGATAACGCATCTGCGGACAATTCACTAGCTTTCATTTTAAGCAAAAATCACAAAATGTGGTTGAGTACACAAGCTCAAATTTCTAAACGAAACCCGTTAGTGTTTTATATACATACATGCATAGATAAATAGATACACATATACATATTCAGACGTACAAACACATAACTATATTCATGTGCGTATGTGTATGTAACACTCCAACATAGGTCACATGTTTTGCTGAGTGTCCGTGCCACTTGGAGCATATGTTAGGAACTTCTGTGCTAGAAATCTGGGAATACCTACAGACCCGACCGTGCCTTTTCAAATGTTTACTCTTTGCAAGAATTGGGCAAGTTGAAACAATATCAACAGTAGCTACGTGGCTGTCCGGGAGACGCCGCGTCCTAGGGACAGATGCCAACGTTTCGGCCCCCATTCTGCGACCTTCCTCAGGGCTAAACGGAAATCCGCAACGTTGTCACCTGTGCTTTGGACGCGGCGTCTCCCGGGCAGCCAAGCAGCTAGTCTCCGGCCGCGGAAGTCTACGCTCTTGACATCAACACTTTCTACATGTTATTATTACCATTATTATTAATAATAAACCAGCTACGAGGAACTCGCCCTTCGCTCACTACTCACCGAACATCCCGCCGAGCTACTCTTCTCTCCGGCGTGGGCGAATGCCGCGTCCCGCAAAGATCCACGGCGCGCCCGCGTTGCAGCAGCCGCGAGGCGACCGCCCGGCGCCCCAGCGCACCTGGCGGCCGCCGCGCAAATTTATTGAAATAAGCGAAAATAGCCCGCGGCGGCTAATCGCATCGGCGGCTGATGACGCCGTTAAAGGGGATGATTGCGTCGCCCGCACCGCAGCTTCCCGCTCGCGCCGCCGCAAGCGCCACCGAAGCACAAGCAGCGGCGGCAGGACGTGTGGGAAATGGGAGGTGTCGTCTTTGCCGATGATTTCAAAACATCCATGTTTCTATAACAACATCGATGTTTTAAACATCGGTGTATTGAAGCCGCTGTTTAAACATCTATGTCTTAATCATCGATATATTGAAGCCGACGTTTTAAACATCGATGTACTGAGGCCGATGTTTTAAACATCGATGTATTGAGACCGATGTTTTAAACATCGATGTATTGAAGCCGATGTTTCAAACATGGATGTATTGAGACCGATGTTTTAAACATCGATGTATTGAAGTCGATGTTTTAAACATATATGTATTGAAGTTGATGTTTTAAACATATACGTATTGAAATCGATTTTTTAACTTCTTTTCAATGTTTGTTCCCCCAATGTGAAAGACTCGCATAATTACAATTTCATAAAAGTTAAAATATGAAATAATAACTGATAGTACTACTGTTTATATGTTCGAAACTAACGAACTCAGGTTGTACTACCTTCATTGAGCAGACTCAAAACAAAAAAAAACGTGATGATCCTCTTGTCTCGTCCTATTTTCTTCGTCTTTCCTCTATTTCGTACATTCGTTTTATAATTTTGTTTCCAAGTAAATTTTAATTATAAAAGAATATACTCGACCTAGGCAAATTAAATTTTGTTACGCATGAACTTAATGCTAATGGTTACTGAACCACCTTTAAAACATCCATAGTTTTTGGGGCTATTATTAATATCGATGTTGAAAATTTTAACACGTGTTTTGTTGCCGATGTTGCATCACTAGCAAGTAAGCCTGAGAACGCCCTGAAAGTTATTACCGAAAACGTGTTTTTTTTCTTGTTTTTGTTCACCGTTTTTTGTTATTTTTTTTCCTGGCTATAATAATTTTCTTTACCCAATAACCCATTCAAATTTGCTTTGGAAAAGAGGTAAAGAAATCAATATTCAGTGGGCGGATTTTTTTAATATAGTTAAATTTGAAATACTGTATTAATTAAAAAAGACCATGCGCAGTTTCATGGCAATCCGAATAATTTTTTGATGTGTTCATACGCTATTGTTACAAAAAATCGCTTTTTACAATAACCGCTCCTTTTGAGAGTTTATAAACGTGAAGTTAAATCGAACGTCCAAGAAACGCAATCACAGAAAACGTACATGTGTAATAACCATATTCATACATCTGAGAGAACTGTTTCTTAATGTGATATAGCTACAGTCAAAACACAATGGGCAGAGCTCTGGTTCTCAAAAGGTAAAAGGCTGCGAAATTACGAGGGTTTATCATCAAAAAAATTCAATAACGAAAATGTGAACAAAGAAGACACACTGCATTAAATAATGAAGTATTTGTATGCGTATAATAGCGACTTTCCGTTCGCCAGACTCCGAGCGTCCCTACAAACGGAGACCTGAATCACAGAATAGTCCCTATTCTGTGCCTGCATCTAGGGACTCTAGGCGGGCTCCCTCCCTGCTTCCACGTACGGGCGCCCAGGGGAGCAAGCGGGGCTTCGGCGACATCCCAGCGCTCCCTGCGTCCATCTACCCGCACGAGAGGTGATTCACGAGGGGCTTGCACGAGGGGGACATTTACTCGGAAACGAAATCCACGGACTTCGTGCGCACATGCACCGGTATTAAATGTTGCAGTAATTTTATTTACTTTATCCACTCGCCTACCTACATTGCTAATTTCGAATACACGCATAAACTGACAAAAAATATGCCCGCTTCCTGGCATGTGAGAGGCGTCTATGGTTTCTTTTGATACCCAGGAACTCGGGAAAACTCCAACAACAATCAAAAGATTTCCTTTTAACTGAAAAATGCCGATATTTGATTGTGTAATTCCGCCAATTCCCATAACGGGCGTACTCACAGAAAGTAAAATAAAAGTGAATCAAAATAAGATTACACAAAGAATTAATTATTGTAATTGTTAAGAGAATATTATCCTTATAATGTGCAATGGCATTGACTTATAAGTTAACAGAAACATAATTTTTGTCCCACAAAACACTGTTAAAAAAACAAAATCTTTTAACGCACAGAAATCATTGAAGCCATTTGCATATTTCCACCATGCACATTTGACGTGATCTAAGATTATCATATTGTACTACAAGACAGTGACGACCCCCAAGGAAAAATGAAAGAGTAATTACTATTATGTTCTGCATGAGCTAAGTAAAACTTCGTCCATCGCATTAGAAAGCGCTCTAGTCTTTACACCAAGCGGCCCTGCAAGTCTGCGTGACCAATGATAAATTGAAGGGTTTCCCACCAGAACCAAACTAGTTCAAATTCGAGATTTTTGAGGCCGAACCAAAAATTGCATAGCGTAGACATGCACAGGAAAGAATTAACGATTTTTTCCACCTAATGTCTTTCAATGTGTTAGGCACTTGCCGAAAAGAAATGTCCCAGGAGATAGTGCTAGTTGTACGGAATAACTTGGTGAAATATATCAAAATATGTATTTTGGACTTGTTTAGTTCTTGTAAGAAACCCATCAAATAAATTTTTTTTTAAATTCAATCTTTTCACGTCTTCGTGACTTGCGAACTTATATTGTCCAGGTTCTGTTTGGTAATGTATTTGTTAACTTGTAAAATTTAACTAAACTACTGAAATTATTTATATCGTTCCATTTTATTATCAGAAATTGGAAATAAAATACATAGTGGAAGTTTTAAACGTATTTTGCGCTTACTATTAAACCCTGGCATGCAACTTGAATGCTTCCGGGCACGACAACTGCTTTGGTCGTAAATATCGCTAGTATAGTGAATGTTTTATACTGGGGGCTGTAGTGTTCCTCCTTCCTCGAATGGTAAGAACCGTCGCCTTCCTACACGTGTGCATGCAGGGAATTTCCCCCTCCGGGGGCCCCGCCCTAATCGGAGCAAGCTCTAAGCTCCCGACATGTGTGGAAGTGTGTGTGTAAGAGGCAAGGAAAATTGTGTCCGTGACCCGTTAGTTAAGGTATTGCTCTGGCTGCTGGTGTTGATCGAAAAAAACTCGGTAAACAATCGAGCAGAGCAGCCAGTCGCTAGAATACTCCAGAAAATTGAGGCTGAATCCGACCTACGTACAGGAAACTATCGACACGCGCTACCGTCGAGTCTCGAACCCTAGCAACTCCCGGTCAACGATCCTGCATAGTCAGCGGCAATGCTGCTCTGAGCTAAACTCAGCTGGTATACAGCTATACGTTTCTGAATCTATGGCAACAGAGGTACGAAAATCATCCGGTACGAATGTCCCGGAAATTTCCAGGTTTTCGAATTACAGACTTTCTTAGCTTCTTCAATTCCGAGTGTTCCTTTGGCTTCTTCAAACTCCCAGAGATTATCAGGTCTCTTCAAATTAGCAGAAGCTTTCCAAATCTGTTCACCGACTTATGTGACACACGTCATTGATGAATGTCACTGCAGTACTTCTGACCGGCAGACCTTATGTTCGAGTCCCAACAGTGGAAAAAGTTTCGACACTAGCTACACTGCTAGGTCGAATTCAGCCGCTGTCAGAAAAATTCTAGCTGCCGGCAGCTCTGATCGGTAGTTTGCTGTGATTTTTTCGATCTACACTACGGGAATGTCGGAAGTAATATCTAACAAGCGGGCCACGGACCGCGAGCAATTTTTTTCCTTCCTCTTCTTTGTCCTACCCTCACCCCTTACTTACAGATCCTTACTCATACAGGCACTACACTACCACACATGTCGGGAGACCAGTCGTGAACTTAGGACTTGTCTCGGCTGGAGCAGTATTCTCTGGCGGGAGATACCTGGTTGAGGAAAACCCCGCATGTCGACCGATAGGTCGGCGTCGGTTCTCGCCATCTAGGGGGGGGGGGGAAGATCGCCGCTACCTTCCGCGATAAATACATGCACTAAACTTACGAGATTAATGACCTTACCCTTTGACACGCCGGAATTCACCAATCAATCCAAACCTTAAAAATTTTCCTTGTTTTCCCGGCTGCTTTGACTTCCCGAAAATTTCCCGCCTTCTTCAAAGTCACGTCGTTTTTCTGACTTCAAGCACCCGCAGTTTGTCATTTTGTTCAAAAGACGTGTTTTCCCGGCCTGAAATCGCGTTCTCTTCCTGCTGTACCTTCTTGTATTGTATACGCGGAGTAATATACGTAGAACAGAGAAAGTTATGTAATGCTGTGGAAGAAAATTTCGAGATTTCAACGGAAATACACATTTTGGGCACCCTGATAACGAAAAAGTGTTGGTTTTTTTCCTCAAAACATCCGACCTTCTGTCTGTCAGACGACTATCTGTCTGTCGTCTGTGAACGTGGCACCTTAACTTTATTCGTAGGAATTTTTCCAAAAAGAACACTCCGCGATCGATCTGGCCTCACTGGAAGCTCTGCGATTTTGAATAACAGTTTTTAATTTTTGGGAGTACGTTGCATGATGCGTATGAGAAATTTTCAACATTTTCTCAGAAACGGCTCCTAATTTTCTCTCTCTATTTTTTTGTACGAATAGATCACAATTCACATAGAATGATTGCACATGTCCAATATCCAGTGTGTTCGTGGACGTCCCGCCCTGCAGCGCCGTGCGTCTCGTGGCCAGGCACTTGGCGGGCGATCTACAGGTGGCCGCGCATTGTTCGCACCGCCCCACCCGCCCGCGCAATGCGCCCGGGGCGACGGAGGAGCGGCGGCGGCGGCTGCAGTCGGTGCGGCGCGGCGTGGCGCGCCAGCGGATGATACGCGCGGCATGCACGCCATTGCAGTCGAGAAGCCCTTGCTCACCTCCGCATGTAATACTATCCGGAGGAGTGGGCTGATTGATGCTTCCGTCAACTGTGATGGTTATTAGTCCCGTTAGTGAAGAGAATTGTTGTTATTGTTAGTGATGAGGTTGTCAGTGATTCCGGGCGCGACAACTACTATGGTCATTAGTCCCCTAAGTGTAGTGTGTTGTTTTTTGTTCGGGAGGTGGCGGTGGTCTTTCACCGCTGGATGGCCAGTTCCGGCGCCGACCTACCGTTGGCTAACGGAGTTTTCCCTAACCAGGACTCTACCACCATCGGGGCACCGCCCCAGCCGGGACAAGCTCTAAGCTCCAGACCGGTCTCCCGGAATATGTGGTAGTGTAGTGCATGTTAGTGTAAATGTATGTGTAAGGGGAGAGGACATGATAAGGAAGAGGAAGGAAACATCGCGCGCGGTCCGTGGCCCGTTTGGTACGGTACTGCTCCGGCAACTAATTCGGGTATTAAGATTGATTCGGACATTACTCGCAGCATTTATATTTTGCATAAAACATGTATGACATTATCAACACACTTGTTTATTTCAATTCTATATGAAGAGCCGTAGAGTAAACTGTAAAAGTCAGTTGGAACTGAAAACTGAAAAACCTGCATTTAAAAATTTAACACCGTTTTTTCTTTAAGTAGTCCAAACAAATTATTTTGTTCAGGCGTTTGTAAATTTGTCATGTATTATATTATTCGGAAATAAACTTTTTACATGAGATTTATTTTTAAACCAGATGGTACATAGTTTTGTGTGAATGAACTACCAAACATCTTTGTTCCCGTTTTGTCAAGTGACATTTATCACTATTCTTCTTTGCTCAAATCTCTTGGCTGAAATAACTCCTGACCCTAATCGTTTTCCAGACCAGCTTCATTGCCAGAAAAATATTTCAAATACTGTACAAGACTGCATCAGTTCATCAAAATTGTGATTTTTTTGTTATCTTTTTACGCTGGCACTTCATTTGTACATGAATATCTCCATTCTGCCGCCGGGTAACATATGCGCAATTGTAGAATAAATTGCATCTATGCCATTTCCCCTGTCACACTGCCAAACGGCCGGAGTTTGTGCTTTCGAGAAAGCAGACAAGAGTAGTACGATTCATAAAAAAAAATTATTCTTGCATGTCTTTCGATGACTATTCCACTTATAAAATTAACAGCCATAGCATTAACAAAACATTATCATTCTCCTCGCTTTTTTCTAACCATCTCATCAGTACTTGCCAATCATTAGCTGCGATACACCAATCACAGGAAGCATTGTTCACGTCGCTAGGCGACTCCTGAATGAATCGGAAATTTCCAGGTCACTTGTGGTATTACACCTACAATAGTTATCTGACAAGAAGTAAACCAAAAACTTAAAGACGTTTAAATATTGTTAATCAGGAAATAGTAGCGTCTCCAAAGCAACAGCAATGAAAAGGGCAACAGAAAGGGAAGATTTCCCCTCACAATTTTCTACGTTCACCCTCATTAACCGCAGGCATTTCAGTCCATAAAATGTACATGAGAATGTGACAGCGTAATTCGAACGATTCGCGTTCGCGAGGCGTAGGAATATTTCAGTTTCAGGCGCGGGGCGGGCGGCGCGGGGCGGGCGCGGGGCGGCGCGAGGCGGCGCGGGGCGGCGCGGGGCGGCGCGGGGCGGCGCGGGGCGGCGCGTGGCGGCGCGTGGCGGCGCGTGGCGGCGCGTGGCGGCGCGTGGCGGCGCGGGGCGGCCGATGGTAAGAGGGCCGGAAGGAGCGGGCGGGGTGGAGAGAGTCGGGGGGCGAGGGGTGAGATGGGGTGGGGTGGGGGGCCGGAAGCAGCAGGGGTGGCGGAACGGAGCTGCCAATTCCAGCGCCCCCTCGCCCAACTTCCGCTTTCCCTTAGAGCGACTTCCGGCCCCGAGGGCTGTTCAATCGCTGTCAATGCGGCAGATGGTGATGGAGGGAGACGCGGCGGCGGCCCCGAAGGCGGGCCTGCTCTCCCGGGGCGAAGGTGGCTTCACTAAACGAGCAAGGGGTAGGGGGGAACTGCACGACACGGACAGGCGCATGCTGCCTGATTATTGTGAAACAGTAACATTCTACATATTATGTGGATGTCATACATGATGAGACACGTAACTTAAGCACCTCCTGTAATGTTTGAACGGTTGAAGGTATTGCAATGCAGTTGTCACGAAAGTGCTCTGATGGTGTAATTGGAAATTAAAGATTCCTACATTCTTCTTTCCATCCGGTGTGTTTCGGCTACTGGGTAACACGTAAAGTAATTCAAGTTTATTCCTTGGAAGAAAAAGTCAACACGCCCACACCGACTAAACAGTATTTCAGAAAATACTACACGTGCAATTTCTCCTATCGCTTGAAATACTATCGCATTAACGTATTTATACTGATTTACTTCCCGTGAAAAAACGATAAAAGCATAAAGGAAGTCTGCGAGAGAAGCTTCATTAACTGTCCCCAAACAAAGCAAGGGGCCACTCGTGCTTTGGAGCAACAAAAACAGAACGGAAAACCCAATCACGACGGGGGTCATAAACAGCAAAGAGCATTGGCTCTGAATTCTTTGTGACTACGGGTGGATTTGGATGACCTAAAACACCACCAAAAATGATCAATAAAATATTCTTAAAATGTTTTTAAAATGCCCTTAAAGTAAAGAAACATGACGTGAAAAATTTGATCAAATCCACTATAGAAGAAAAACCCAAGCTGTCGGATATGTTACTGAAGTAATCGAGGCTCCTTTTTTCGTTCAAGTGAGATCAGCTTGCAAACTTTTGGTTTGGGCTGGACCGGGAAATCGTTGTCTTTAGTTATCGTGAAATCGGCCAAACCGACAGGGGGGCTGAAGGCGTCACAGATATCATAAAAAGCATACTCACAATTGCTGACATTACAATTTCTGACCGAAGAAACTGAATTCACTGCTCAAAAAAAATCTGTGAAGAACATTTGCTGCCATCTCGCAAACATTATTTGAAGCAAAAACCATTAAAATGATATTAAAATTATATTAAAATCGATAAAATCCGTAAAAATGCATTAAAAATAACGAAAAAGGTAAAAATGACTTATTGGTCGAAATCGAAAAAAAGTAACAAAAAATGTCATATAAAAATGTGTAATTTCGTTTTGTCATAACATAAAATTAAATTCTAAGGCATCGTTCTAAAGTGGAAAGAAAAAAATGACGTCATTGAAATCCGCCACCGATTTATGTTAATCAAAGCATGAAAAGCATTTTCAATCGCTTTGTCATGTTAAAATACCTAATTATAACTCGGCCTACACACTTTTTTCGGCAGTTTCGGATACTTAAGTATCCATACTCGTTTAAAATTCATGTTAAAAATGGTCACTTTGTTCAAAATACGCCGGGAAATAATGTAGCAACAATGACAGCAGCACACGAGAAAATAGACAATAATATTCAGCAAAGAAAACTTATTTCACGATAAATCTGAAAATGATCTCCTTCCATTGTGATGTACCTACTTGCCGTCTTTCAAGAGAGGCTTCTAATGTCGCTGCGAAGTTTTTGCAATCAACCTCCCCATATCACGCGAGGAAGACAAATTACTGTGACGTCCGCTCGCTCCCCCTATCTTTCTCTCTCTCTCTCTCTCTCTCTCTCTCTCTCTCTCTCTCTCTCTCGTGCTCTCTCTCTCATGCTCTCTCTCACGCTCTCTCTCTCTCGTTCTCTCTTTCGTGCTCTCACTCGCTCTCTCTCGCGCGCTCTCTCTCTCACACACACACTTCACAACGCCCTGTTTGGTCCCCGGTCATTTCTTCTCGCCCACCTCCTTCGAAGTGAGATAACGCCCGACCCTTTTCTTCGGGCCGGCGAGGGACCAGCAGCTTGGGGTGTGCAGAGCAGCTGCTGTACGTTTCCGGCCGCAGCGCGTTGCTGAATCACAACGGAAATTCAACAGGATCAAGACTGAGTTTTCTTTCCTGCACTATAATATAGGGAGGAAAAGCACTGGAATCGCCTCAACAACACCATCTCGAATTTGCGGTCTTAAAATCCATGCTTTCGGTTTTCAGCTGCAACATTGCACACACGTCGGGATTAGATCTATTAGCGCTGTTCCAAAGATTAAAATTGGTACAGGCGCCTACGAGACAGTGGCGGCTGGTGCCCCAACAGACAGGAGGTTGCACCTCCATCGAATGACGGAAATGTAATTCCAAAATTCAAAATACAAATGTATAATAAAAATGCACGCAATTCAAATCAATTAAAACTAAATAAAAGTCTGTATTAAAACACTACTTACATCATTTTATTCGTCCGCGTAAGGCACGTGGTTCTGGCTTTGATTTCCACAGGACACTTCAGTTTGACTGCAGTACATTGCAACAAGCACTCTTGCTTCGACACGTTTCACGCAAATAAAATTATTTTATTTCGAAAACTTCACTACACTGGTATATTTGGCAATAATGAAATATCTTCGACACACTTTCGTATTCACAAGAACGTTCGCAAATCGCTGGCCAGCTGCAGCCACACTAGCTTCCGCGGGACACTAAGGGACTTCCATCCAGAACGGCCATCTTTAAAGAACTCATCAAAGGTAAGTTTTGAATCAACAAACCTAATAAGAAATGAAAACAAATTCTCCAAATATCATCACATTCATCATTGAATATCGTTAATAATTGACTGAACTTGGTACTTTCAATAACAAGCGAAAATCATAAAAGTACGTTGCAGGGAGTCAGTCAAAGACAGAATATGGGTATTCCTCTGAGATTCCCTCCGTCGCCGCGCAAAGCTAGACAGCGCCACTAGTCTGGCTGCTGCACCAAGAGGCCGTATGTTTCCCTTGTTAAATCGAAGGGCCAAAGAGAAAAATCACTAAACTCAGTAATACACCCAAGAGCGAAGAACGTGGTGCAATTCCTGGTAAGGCACCGGAGAGAGCGCCAGTTGGACGGTCTTTGGTTTCATATACATCGATATTGTTGCAATATCTTGAATATTGAACGTTTTAAAAGGAAAACTTATATTCCTAAGACATGAAATCTTTTTCATTTTCTGGGGGTTGTGCAACCTAAACACGAGCCGCCACTGCTACAAGATACAATTTTGTACCCGAAAATCGGGATGACTTTATCGACACCACGCAAAATTCTGTTAGCTTTTGAGAATTGTTGCTAATTAGAAGCTTTTGAGCTGAAACTTAGTTAACTCGTCACGAGAAAGATTAAGTTGTGCCGTTCCCGAAATCTTTAATTTAGATTAATTTTCGAAGTGCTTTACATGAAGTCTCCGTTACATTTTCAAAATTATTTGAAAAAAGGCTGGATTTTTTTCTTTAATATTTTTGCTCCAGTATATGAAAGTGCATTTATACAGTGTAGTTCCGATTTTCATTAAAACTCTGAAATTTTGAAAACTGCTGACATTAAAATATTTTTCGAACCTGACCTGCATCTATTATATTAAGCCACGTATTTGTAAGTGTATTAATTATTTACTTTTTGTAATGTATTGTAAAACTTATTTGTAAATGTATCACTCAGTTTCAGACCATTAAATGATGTTATGCACTATTTCGTATACGTACGTATAAATAGAGTAATATGCTTAGTACTCGTGTTCAGAAAGTTATGTAAGATATAATTTTAAATGATAAATGCACATAAGCAACATCAAATCATTTAATTTATTGTGTAGATAAGTGATATAACGTTAACTATTCTAATGAACGAAAAAATGAGAAAATGCCGCGGTAAAAATCAGCGAATTTTCGACAGAAAAACTCGCATGATGGAACCCTGATACAGAAAACTTCGATAAATCCTGTTCTAGTATGAAGTAAATTACTCCCTCTAACACGGTATGTAGTCAAATTTCACGAATAATGAGTCCTTCATACCGAAAAGATTGTTGTTTTTTCTTCAAAACGTCGGTCCGTCTGTCGTCTGCGTACAACGCTAGGGCCTAATCTATGAGTGGCATTGTTTCCAAACTGAATGCTCCCCTGTCGATCTGGCCTCACTCGAAGCTCTGAGATTTTTAAAAACATTCATTAATTTTTTAGGGGACTTTACGTGAAGCCCCTCGGGCATTTTCAAAATTTTATCATAAATTACTTCAAATTTTTCCTTTAAATTTCTTAATACAGAGAAATACACTTAAGGTGGCATCGGTATGATTTTCGCTGAAAACTGAATTTTCGAAAATTGTAAAACATTTAAATTTTTTCGGCGTCCTCCTCCAACTATAAAATTGAGGACAAATTTTTCCCTTTTTGCACGTTTTTTAAAAAATTTAGTAGTCATCGCGCAGTACTGCGTGAAATATGTGCAATATTAAAAAATTACAGGAACAAAAATTTCTCAAAAATGGCTCCAAATTTTCTTCAAACTTTTTGGCAGGGATAGTGCTAAATGTACTGTATAAGATGAACACCATTTTGCCCTATTCTTTTGTTTTTCCAAAAATTACCTACCGGGAGCGGTGGCTCAGTGCATCAACTGATGTCACTGCAGCGCCTCTGACCGGGAGGCCCTAGGTTCGAGTCCTGACGGCGGCAGGATTTTGGACATTAGCTTTTCAGCTAGGTCGAATTCAGTCGCTGTCTGGAGGAGAATTCTAGCGGCCCTAATCGGTAGTTTTCCGTGGTTTCTTCGATCAACACCAGGCGAATGCCGGAGCAGTACCCTACCAAACGGGCCACGGACCGCGCGCGATCTTTCCTTCCTATTCCTTGTCCTATCCTCACCCCTTACACGAATATGGACTACACTACCACATATTCCCGGAGACCGGTCGGGAGCTTAGAGCTTGTCCCGGCTGGGGCGGTGCCCCGCTGGTGGAAGAGTCCTGGTTAGAGGGATACCCCACTAGCCGACGGTACGTCGGCGCCGGATCTCCCATCCAACGGGGGAAGATCACCGCCATCTCCCGAGAACAAACATGCACTGCACCTACGGAACTAATGACCAAAGCCGTTGACGCGCACAGAAACACAAAAAAATTAATCAATCAAAATCAAAAAAGTACGAAATGTATTTCTTTGACTTATCTCCCGTCGTTAATACGTACATTAACGGCAATTTGTATACATTATTGAATTTATTGAAACAAGTGCTTCAAATTATGTCTTAGAAACTTTCTCGAATACTCAAAGAGAGTTTTCTGAGAAAATCGTTCTTGATTAAGAAAATGATTTATGGAATTCGGTGCCGCCTGACGAAGAGGCCAAAAGTGCCTTGGAACGAGGCACGAGTGAAAAACGTCTAAATAAAAGATTTATTAAAAATCTTGACTGGTTTGATTGTCTTAAATACTCAGAAACCGAAAAGAATAAATATTAACTTTATCATAATCATTATTAATATTATTAAGAAATCGATATTTATTTTGTAAATTATTGCCACCGAATTGTACTCAATTGAAATTCGTCTTACCTCAACTGTTTCAATGATCACGTCAGTAAGTTCTGAAAATTCAACAATTTTGAAAGTAACAGTCGAAGCTACGTTTCAGTGATAAGAAACGCATTGTGTTATCTAGCGTCATGCAAAAACATTGCATCGATTTTTTTTCAATGTCAGATTTTTGGTCTACGATTAAAAGAAGTTTCAAACTGCGGTTTCATTCAGCAACGAACTAGTAAGCCATATTGTTCAGCGTGCACCATGGGCATAATGAGCCAGAGTCTCTCTGGTTTGGAAGTCGCCCTCGCGGCGTACACTTTTTCATGACGTCCTTGATGCGCAGGCCTATGCAGTCTAGAACGAGAGAGGTGTAACCATGGTGTAAGAAATAACGTATCGGATTACCGTTGTCTTCTTCTAACACTGGGGTATTACGATAGAAGACCTTAAATAAACAAGCAGAAATGTTTACGAGGTCGTGGAGACTACTTCGAAAGAATCTCAGATACACGGATTGTGGATACATGCAAATGTATGCATCTTGTACTAGCTACCACTCGCGCAACTTTTCTTGAACGATGGATTGAAGACATGCGGATGGAGTGGGGGTATTAGTTACAAAGTCGGCCACTAGAGTTTTTACAGTAATACCAACTAGAGTCCCTAGATACAGAGAGTAGCGCATTCCCTTGAGCCGCCGAATCCGCCATTTTATTTCCAGTTGAGCTGTCCGGTATTTTGGATGAGTTGAGAACCTCCAATCTACCGAAAACCAACCATAATATACTCGTAACTCTCCATCATGCCTTCATTTGTTATCATTTCCCCTTAATGCCTGAATGCTGCCGGGTGGGGCTATCGAGAGAAAGGATATTAAATGGCGGCGGCCGTTACGGTTGCGCTACTCTCTGTATCTAGGGACTCTAATACCAACGTGTGAAAAATCAAAGTCAAACCCGCTACGTGTGCGGCCAGGCCATCGCTCTGGGTGGGCAAGAGCAGGGACACCAGATAGACGTTTTAGGTACCTCCCTTGAAGGACCTGGACCTTCTCCAGTCATTTATTTAGATAATAGTAATAAAGTTGAACAGAAATTCTCGACAATGAAAGCAACTAGCTTCTATTTCGCGCCAACGAAGTTATAATGCTTGGAATGTTGTCATCAGTGCTCGCTGCGAGCTTTTACCTTCATTTGCTTATTGCTCAAGGGAGGGGGAAGCAAGGTCATCGTTCAAGAAAAGTTGCGCGAGTGGTATATTAGCAGTATGCTAAGTGGTTAAGAAGCGCTAACTAGTGAACTGTTAAGTAGCAGTCTTGGGACAGGGGGTATCGAGAAAAATCTTTATTTTCTCAAAGAAGAAGCGATCGACACGAAGTCTACGTTATTGTAATCGGGACGCTCTGACGATTGAAACGTTAATGAAGGTTGGTAACTACGCTTCCGGTAACTTTTTTATTTACTTACTATTTGTTCAACAATTTTCTGTCGATTTTTGCATTTTGGAACTATTATAGGAGGGATCGCGACCAACTTTGTCGCATTTTTTGGGGTAGTTTCATACATGTAACAAATATAATTTAATTATTAAAAGTAGCAAGTCAACGTACTACAGTACTACAAACGGCGTTGCCTTTTGCAATTAAATAAAAGACAGTAATATTCAAACATGTAGATACAGTAACAATATACCGTTACACACAATATATCCATCTGTTCGTCGTAATTACTGAAAATTTTATCATGTATTTGTATGTTCTATACTTCATATTATTTATCAGGGATTTCCACGGTCCCCCTTTAATTATTTTTAGATCCACGGCCCCTCCTATGCACAATCTAACCGTCGACGCAAAAATGCGGTAACTACCACTATCTTGGCAATATCAGGGAGCCTTATTAATATTCAATGGAGTGTACAATAATTTGAAACAGAAAACAGCATTCAAATCGTTTCTCCTTAGTTTATTATTAATCTTATTACGGAATCAATTTGAAACATCTGAAATGGTAGTTTGGTAATGAAATGATAGTAGATGACGTATCGTTTATACATAAAAGAGGATGTGGTCTAAGATTGAACCCTGCGGGACCCAACGCGATGAAGCGACATTTTTAAGAAAGGAAAATATGGCAGTTTGCGTAATTTTAATTTTATAAAATCATATTGGTAATCTGGAAATGCTTCGTATTTGCTGAGAAAGGTTTTCATTCGTACATAAAAAAGTCTCATTTTTTTTTAAGTAACACAATCATACCTATACAAATATCGAACTTTATTCAATCATTAAAATGGACAGAAGAGACTTGAATTTTGATTGTGTGCCTAGGTCCACTTTCCTTTAAACTTTTGTATTTACATATGATTTTACTAGTTTATGAATAAAACACTAACAAGAATGAAATTATAACTTTATTGATACAATTGACAAATACTGAATTTACGTTAACAATATTTACATGCTTGCCAGATGGTTTGGAGAGCCCATTTCCCATACTGTTAGGTTAAAAGGCAGAAAAAACAGAGGTTGAATATATTTAATTAAATGTTTTAATATGTAAGGCTATGAGGCTCCTTTCACAATGTTCGGGGCGGGGGAGGGGGCTGTGGTTGTATGTTGTAGTTCTGCAATGAAGGGCTGTAGAAACGAAGTAATTATATAGTATTCGCATTTTTTAATACTAAAAAGCTTTGTTCTCGTCATAGTTTAAGGATTCCAATTGCTTATTTGACAAAAGAAAAAGCTTTTTTAAAAAAGTCATCTAGCTGTGCAGCATCTCTTTTCGGATTACAAAATTGCAATATTGAGCTATGATCAACAAATGGAAACTACTGCCCACCAAATGGTAATTTAATTTATTTATTTATTTTAACGTCAAAAAAACAGTTAAAACTGCCTATGACGTGCTATGGGGAAAAGTGAATTGTGTGCACATTTTCAAAATTCTGTCATCCCTACACTAAGTCATATTCAACTTAAATTTAAAAAAAAAGCTCCCATGCAATAAAATCTCTTTTCAAGGATAAATAAGCAATAAATTTTGGCTCTTATCCATGTTGTCCTTCGGAATAATACTTCCTGCCGCGACATGGAAACGATAATTTGAATAATTGTATTTCCCACTGAATTCTAGAAGACGTGCACAGAAAATGAAGTTACATTTATGTCCAGAAGCAAAACAAGGGGCCATCTCAGCATTTGCTCAATGGATCAGGGAAACTGGACGAAAAACCTGATCGAGATGGGGGGTCATTGACCCGGAAGCTGTGTTACAATAGTTGTTACAGGTTGTTTATACTCATTTATACAGTCCAAATGGTAATTAATGCATTATGTATCATTGTTAAAATTAATGTTACTTTTCTTGTGATGCTCAGTATAGTCTCTAATAGTATAGAAACAGTTATGCAGCAGAAACGATTTCACTTGGGATTTAAACTTTTCTATCGAATTTAATCGTCTAATGTCACCTGGCAAAGTGTTGTAAAATAATGTACACGTATTGTATGTGAATTTTTTGTAATGAGCTGTTGATACTGTCACCTGATGAATATGATTTCTACGTCGAGTGTTATAGTAATAGACATCGACATTTTCTGAAAACATATTCCCGCCCTTAAGCAAGTCATTTTTGTCAAAAACCACTGATTCATAAATAAACGGACAAGGTAATGGTAAAATTCCTATATTAATGAAGAGAGGCTTACATGAATCACGTGGGTGGGATTTGGTTATTATTCGTACAATTCGTGTTTGTAATCTAAAAGTCTGGGAGCTATAAGATGTATTTCCCCAGAATATTATGCCATATCTCAGGCGGGAATGAACATTCGCGAAATATACACAACGAGCAGTATGAAGGCTGACTGAATTAGCAAGAATTCTGAACGCGTAGCATAATCAACTTAATTTTTTGTTCAATTCATTTAAATGGACGTTCCATTTAAGGTTTCAGTGAATTGAGAGATCTAAAAATTTTGTTGCCTTAACATCAGTCAATGGTACACCGTTCATTTTCATTGGAGCTCAGAATTGTTTATTTGAAATGGAAAACTGCATTAAAACCATTTTCTTTTCGTTTACTATTAATTTGTTATTTTGGAACCAATTTGAAACATCTGATATTGTACTATTGTACTAACATCTGATATTGGTTGTTTGGTATTTCATAAAGCCTATACCACTCATAGTCAAGAATGTAAGCGTACATCACATAAGAACATTAGTCGAATCAGTCCAACAATATACAGTAACAAGAAGCCCAGATTCAGCATCTTGAAAAATATACTAACCCTTGTTTTAGCTCCATGCAGTCGGTTAAAAAAGAGAAAAATTTCTGGAAATAGATTTCACCTGACTGTGAGTCTAGAATTGAGTATACAAGTACTTGAAAAGGAAGAAAATCAGGAAATTATTCAAATGAGGGTTTCCGAACTATTTACTCTGGAAGTAATATATGTGTGATTTTATGCAATATTTTATCAATAACCCACTAATATTTCCAAAGGAATGAAAAGTTTGTAGTTGAGCACTATTAGAACAGCAAATAATACTAGGACCAGCCTGTCTTAATAAATCCAAAAAATGAACAAAACTTCACTCTTGGAAATCACTTAGGAGAGGTGAGTTTTCTCAATTCTCAATAACTTTACATGCCTTCAATAATGATGGAACAAAGTAGAGTGGTATGTTATTTCCCTCAAAATGGAAATGTTTAGTTGTTTTCAGTTATGAAATTAATTTAAGACCAACACTAATTTTAATGTTCAACACAATAATATAGACCTCAATTATAATGCACTAAAAAAAACAACTCTTCAGTAAAATTGGAAACAAGCAGTTTTGTAATTTGTAGCTAATCAAAAATTCCCATTAAGAACAGCATTATGTGACATAACTGTAAACGCAATACTAGGGAAAAATAAATTGTCATTAACTGTACTTTTGAAGAGGTGTGAAACGTACAGTAGCCAACACGTAATACTAGAAGGAAACAAAAGAAAAAGAAATTGAATGGTGTTTTTTATTTTTATTTTTTGAAATAACTTTTAGCTCATAAAATACTGTATTTTGTTTATCTTAAATTTCATTCATATGAATCAATTACCATTGTAAAATTCATAAAAATATTTTCAAGAAGATTTTGCTACTCACTTACATCATACAAGTTCTTTTTTCTACTGAGAAGTTACTAAATAAATTTGAAATTTGTAACATGTGTTGGAGTAAAGTCTATTATCCATGTGAGGCTATTTCACACAAAAGCTACAAGGAAACACTGCAATGTACGTCCGGTTTTGAACTAAAATAAAAATAGAGAGGAAGAGTGAATGAAGGATATGTTTTCGTTACAAGCAAAAAAATATTAACAAAGAAGTTTGCTGCAGTCACTTAGATCATAAGTTCATCTAGAACAATGGCATTCATTGGTCAGACAGTACTTGTAAAGTGGTAAAAAGGAAATTAACTAGTGTTTCAGTATTGAGGTACTCAATTATTGAAAACCAGCTACTCTCTGATTAAAAGTTCAGCAAGAGCTAATAAATAAAAGGAATATTGTTCAAGCAGAAGCTAGAACAACATGAATGTTGAGACATCAATATTAATGCGGTCTTCTGGAAGGATAAAAACAATGATCAAGACCCAATATTTGTACAGAACTCATATTGTAAATAGGTGTTGGCAAAAATTCAGGCTTCGCAAACAGATCTGAAATAAAATTCGACCATTTTCTTAGAGCATCGCTTGTAAGTTTTTAAGAATACGTAATATTTTATAAAGGTTATGTACATGTTCACCAATTTTCTTTTTATCAAGAAATAAATCAGATCTTACACAAACAATGGAATTAACTAATTAAAGTTTTCAAGTGCATTTTAATATAAAACTCTCTAACCACTTCAAAACAGGCGTCATTATATTCACAAACTCTCAAATATAAAATATAAAAAATATGAATAAAATAATTAAATCCTCTCCAGTATTGTATTGTTAATGTTCATAATTTCACATTGTGGTACACTACACTAACAAAGATTTGAAAATACTGTATAGGTTTCATTTGAAGTGACAGACATTCAGCCAATTAGTTGTGATTATTGTATGTTTTTAGGTGGATTTCATTATGCCAAACTTACATCATCATTAGTACCAACACTTTCATTTTCATTGAGATGATTAGCTTTCAAGCAATCAATATATACTGGACGAACAAATATTGAGTGTTAACTACAAATTCTGACATATTTGTTGAAGTTGAAACGAACCACACTATTTTATTACTGTGCAAAAATAAAACCTAGTTCATGAGTATTTTCCTTTGTTTGAAATATTAACCGAACTAACAGCATCTTTCAGATGCTATTAGCGTGATAACATTAGCCAACTGTAAGTTTAAGAACATCACAAAAATATGTCAAAAAAAGATTCGCCTCTAAAAACAAGAATTCATGCAATGAATAACTTCTTTCAAAAGCAAAAAGACAAAAAGGAAAAATCATCAGCAGTCAGAAAACTTGCATAACACTCTGAATGAAGAAATATAAAGAACTGTTTCAAGATGTCATGCAATATCATGCTTTTAAATGGTCAAGAAGCAATTTTTTCATAACATTAGTACGAGGTAGATAATTGAAAATACCAAATTATCATTTACACTAAAGATGTGGTAAGCACTGTTGAAGAGAGAGACACCAGAATGTAAAGAAATAAGTATTTAGATATTAATCTACATAAATTTACAGGAACTTTGCTTACATAGTAAGCTCTACAAAGATTTTACATACAATTTCACCATAATATTGTAATTCATGCTGTCTACCAATTGTGTCCTGTGCAAGCATGTTTTATAAACAGTTTCCAATGAAGAAAAAGAAGAAATGGCAGACTCTTAATAAATGCCTCAAAAGTACTAATACATAGTGTTCCGGCTAAAAGAAGAAATTCTGTGGAACAGAAAGTGGTAGATAAGATGTTGAAGCCTCAGACAAAAGTTGTAGTGGTACAGTAGTTATTTACAGTTGCAGCAAATGTATTTCCCTCATGCACTTAACGAGTGCTTTGTATATAAAACCATGGATGCACCCAGAATCTTGCTTAAGGTTGTAAATATAAATTATTTCAATTATTTTGTAAGTGATAGAGAAATGACATTGATCCCCCTTAAACATCCTTTTGACATGTCATGTTTTACTGTGATAAATAGTATGTTCTATCTTGTCTGTATTCCTATTTCATTACATTTCAAATAAGTACATAAAAATAGTTTACCTAAATAAATGTATTCTTTAAAATTTTAATTATTTTAAAGCACAATTTTCAATTACTTCAAAGAATTAATCATGGTGCTTTATTTCTAATGTGTTAAATGTAACATCATTTTAAAATATTTTCAGTGTTAATATTAGTCAAATTAAAACTGTAAATTCAAGCAACAATAAACATTACCAATACATCATTATTTACTAAAAGTCTTTTCCTGAGTTATTGCACTTCATGCTTACGTGTCATTTTTATATCAACATTTAAAAGTTTTACATTAATTATAACATCAATCCAAGCATTCAGTTAAATAAAAATATTATTCTTCCACACAAATGAAGTAACCAGGAAATTTGTAAGAAAACAATGTTTGAAAAAAAAAAAATTTATTTCACACAAAATTTTCACAACTAAAACTAATTAAGATTTTATCGATGAATACATCACACAAACACTAATCTAAGATAGGAATTCAATTTGAATACTGGCCAATTAAACGACCAATCACATATGGCTGGTTCCAGGTCACGTTTCTTTTTGGGCGCGTTGAATGTTTCTTTGTAACAGGTACTGGCCTCCGTGGCTTTCCGGAGAAATGGGTAAAGCTTCCACCTCTAAGAATCTTTCTTCGCTTCTGCGTAATTTTGCGGCAGATAGATGCGAACTTTTTCACAAACATATACGCTTGGCTCGGAGTAGTAATTCCTTTTAAGAGATCAACAAAATCATCCGCAATCCTCATTCTCCTTGTGTTACTTCCATCACCTCGAAGAAGCCCCACTATTCTTACAATTTCGTGCACAATTCTGGCAGCTATGGTGTCACTTTCACAGATTGCTCGATATGCTTCAGCTGTAGTTGGAGACACAACTCCGGTTGAGAAGAAAGCAGGAAGGACGAGTCCGGCATCGATGGTCTGACCTGCACAGTTGCGTAGGGAGATGTAACATCCACTTAATGTTTTCAACAGTTGTACAAGGTGTAAATATACATGTAACAGTGAGCTTCTGAACCCTGACTGATTGATAGAATTATTAAATATCTACTTAAATTCTTAAGGTTGGTACTCTTGAATGAAATAAAATATATCTACTAATACCTAATCATGCAAAACATAGAAAATGCTTAGCTAACATTTCCTGTACTTACACCACCAGCATCAGAAGTGATACACTAACTTTTAATCAGACTTGATTCAAAATTATTAATTGTTAAGACAAGAATGTGACAATTATATAATTAAAATGAAAGCACATAAAGAAATATTCATACTTCTTAAATAAACATACATACATGACACCATTATGGTTTTCTGAACTCATAAATTAATTCTAAAACTATTAAAATTCAAAGTTCTAATCACTTGAGCATGCCTACTTTGTTTCTGTTAAGAAGTTACCATTTCCTAAAATCAAACAAAACATACTTTCTTAATATACAAAACTTCTCAATACTTTTCACTATCTATCTGATGAACAGAATTCAAATAATTACAATACATTACAGTTTTGATCATTCAGTTTGCCACTCAAGTGTTCACTTTGTTTCTCTCCACATAAACAAAAAGCAAATTTCTGATTTTTACCAAAGATTGAAAATTTTCCACATGTATTATTTAAAAATTTCATTTGTATTCATAATTGAGACAAGATTCAAAGGTAAAAAAGGAGAATAATAAACATGAGTTGACTGAAGTAGATAATTCTGCATTTCATGTAAATACATTTCAATGAAAACAACTCAAACTAATGAGTACCTACAACTTTTGTTTGAGGACTTCTAAACAGCAGAAAGAATTACAAATTGACTAGCAAAAAGGATTAAGACAATCCACAGCTTGGAAAACACAAACAACCCTGAAGTTTAATACTGAACAATTGTAAGGGTGAAATAGTAGTTTTCTACTGTGAAATAATCTTCCTTCAAAATTAACATGTGACTGGATACAAACAGGTGGAATGCAACATGTCCGTCGACTACATATTCCCTACAGATTTCCATCCATATTATTGAAATCATGAAACAGTTAAAACTAGGTTTTATTTTAGCTAGTACTAGAAACACACGAAAATCTTTGGTTTTCTGCACAAAAATATACTTCCAAAGGACTACATAATAATTTTTCGTCTTGCAAGAATATATCAAAAGTGACAAAAAGCAAAAAATTCTGCAAGACCAGGGCAATACTTGAATGAGTAGAAAAGGAAATAAAAATGTTTCAAAACAAAAGAAAAATAAATCCAATTTTCAACTCACTATTATAAATAGTTTGGCTATGCAGCCACCTTAATATAAACTATGTGAGAAATTCGATGCATGAAATTCATCAGAAGACAACTTTTAAATTACAATACAGATCAGCAATTTTACTATTCTTTTCTGCAATCCTGATGTAAGTTGTTGCATTACAAATACATAAAGACATCTTCCAAGAGTCCACCAAAAAAAAAAAAAATTCAGATAAATTAAATTTTGTTCACTTCACCATTCTCAGGAACATATTATTCTTTATATAAACCAGTTACAGAATAAGTGATACGGGCACCCAGAATATAGCAACAATAATTCAGCCCAACAATTGTCTCTTAGTTCAAAAAGATGATCTCCACAAAAAATTCTAATTATTCAGGAATTGAAAAGGATACTTCAAAATTATTGAAAATAAAATTGACATATTTTGACTGAGTGAGGGAGTTAAAATTTGTTAAAACATTACTTCATGAACTGCTAGGGAACAAAATGCATTATGTAAAATTGTTAACAACATTACTGCTCACTTGGAATCTTTGAGAACCAAAGATATCATGAATATAGAACCAAATATACAGAAAGTTAGTATTTTCCAAAGAAGGCATACAACTAGCCATACAAGGGGAAAATAAAACCGCATCTTTACAACTTTTAGACCTCAATAAGAAATAATCCCCACCAACAAACTATAGCAATATAAAACTAACTACTGAACGTTTCTCATTCTGATGTCTCAAAAAATATTTCACAAAGCAGCAAAACTGAACTGGTGGTAATCCTCGTAAATAAATAATAAATATCAAGCACAGAAGAACAAGAAATGATTCAGAGGACTGCAAATTTTGCATTTCTCCCTTTCCTTTTTTCAAATGAGCATAAAATATTTTTTCAGATGAAACAATTGTTGAATGAAAGTCATGTTAATACATCAACACAGTTTATGCAATCACCTGTTATTAGGACTTTCAGAATTAATAGTTCATCATTTAAAATTTGAATAATCTACATACACCCATCTTATCACACAAATGCATCTTTCTATGCACCAAATTTTCAAAATGTAAGCACAGCAAATTCAATTCATCAATGGTTAAACAAAAATAATTCAAAACAACATGAAACAATGGGAAGGTAATTCTTAGTAATTGTCAAATTGTACAATGGAATCGAATATTTGATCGTTTTATAAAAGAATCAGACTTGAATTGAAGAAAAACATGTGATCTGAAGACTCATGACCATTGTACCCCAGTTTTAAAAATATAATTGATGCCCCTAGTCTATATTTTGGCAATAAATATTATCAACTCTGGCAATCTTTATTTTTCAACTGACCACACTCAAGATCCTTCCACAATATTGGAAAACCATTTTCCTTTGTTCAACTTCTGACATCTTTTGGCGGAACTTACCAGTAGCTGACCCGCTAGAAGTCATCTTGGTCGTCAAGTTTGACTAGACAGCAAACGAATACGGCAGGATTCCGCCGTTACTGGCCGCATAAACAACGTATCACTCTACAAAACATAACAAAAAAATCATAATAATTTTATTCTACATCATATCCACGAGATGCGAAGTTATAAAGACCTCTAGCATGTGAACGACATTTGCTGCACCATCAGAGAATTAAATTTGTTGCATTTAAAATGTTTCATTGCTACACAGAGAGGTTCTTTAAAAAATATTACAATAATTACACACGTTTATCACTATAAATATCACAAACGGCACATTCATTGTCTTTAACGGATACTTACCAACGTCAATTACGTGTAGTACGTTTACGGAGTTATCCCTGCCTTCAGCCTTCAGCAACTTGCAGTTGTCTTTTTTCCCCTGGCGAAGCGCCCTCGCGGAGCATGTAGAAAACTCACTCGGGAAACAAAAGTCTAACGAAATTTTGCTCTCCTCATACGAATCTGTTTAATCTACTGAATATGGCGGCGCCCTCAACAGCAAGTTTACCTCAGACAGTTCCGATCATCAGTGATAAGAAACAAAAGAAAGCATTAAAAAAGATAAAGAAGAAAAAAGTAGACCGAAATCTTCTTACTAAACCGCATGATGATTACTGGTAAATATTTCATTGATGATCTATTGATTTAAGTCAATGACATTAGAGGTTATGTTTGTATTTTTGATATATGCTTTTGCACTTTTCACATGTATTTTTAGGCCTGTCATTAATGAGGAAGAGAATGCTCGTTTGCATGAAGCATTTCAAAGGTATATTTTTATTAATATTTGCATTTTGTATTCTCCTGTGTTCACACCTCTCACATGTTCTTCCTATTTTAGGTTATTAGATGATGAACAAAATCTTGACAATATGAAGTTAGTACAAAAAGAATTAATGTCCTTAAAAAGAAAAAAATGGTCGTAAGTATGAATTATGTTTGAATTTGTGTGCATTTTATCTATTACAATTATTAAATTTATGGCTAATCCGGAAATTCATAATTCAGAGAATATCTGGTATTTGGAATAAATGATGTTCCAAGGAGTGTGATAAAGGGATCAGTATCTGCTGTGCTTATTGCTGATGACATAACACCTAGGCACTTGGTGCAACATGTAGCGACATTGTGTGGAACTGCTGCTGTTCCCATCTTGATTGTGTCATCGTTTCGACAATATACCAAACAGCTCTTAGGTTTCTCTTCTATAGTTGCTGGCATTCAAGTAAGTAAAGATCTTTGAAATATGTGTTAAGTATTTTGTGAATTAATTTAATTTATATAAAACGAGTTGTCTTCTATTTTGATGACCTTCTGTGATGTCATTAATAAATGAATATTAACTTCTGGACTAGATTTTTTTATAAAAACCTAACCTTCTTTTGATGTCTGATAGCCCAGAGGTTGTATCAGGTTGTTTGTCCACATTAAAGACAATTAAAAGCTGGTTTTCGGGTGGTAGTCATAATTCGTGGCCGCAGGGTAAAAATACTTACAGAGTTTAGAATTTTTACCCTGCTATCTGAGAATTTATTAGCCTTTGGGTGTTTCCAGTTCATGAAAGTCTTGGAAGACTTCTAAGGAAGTGTCCATAGAGTTGTAGTTCCAGTTACAAGTGTGTGAGCTTTTTCTATTGTTGTATGTGCGTGCAGGCGGGTATGTGTGTGGTTGTATTACATATAATTTTGAATATCTATTTTAGGCATGTAAATTGGACTATGTATTTAATCCTTACGACCCATGAATCTCTTAATTACCAGCAAGAAAGTATGAATTGGAATAATTTTAATGTGGAAAACTTGTGGAGTAATACATTTGCTCTGTTGCTGCAATAATCTTAGGTCCAGATTACTCTGCTTCATCAATTTTCATTGTAGAACACTGAATAACATGCAGTCATTTCTCAGAAATGTTTGAATTGTTTTCTTTGCAGAGTTTTTCAGTTTAAAAATGCGCTGTTAAATTGTCTTGTACATCAGGCTTCCATGTTTTAATCCGTGATTCGACATTGCACAAAACTCTCAACCCACTATTGAGTACATTGGTCATTGCTCTATCTCCTCATCTTGCCCAAAACTGAGCTATCTTCTCAGTACTGTGATTGTATTTAATGTCGCAGTGTGGTTTCTCAACTTGTAGATTTTTGATGATCTGTAATTTTGTGTCATTGTGAATAGTTGTCGGCAGGATTCAATCTGCATGCAGGTTTCTTTTATGTAAATGAAAGAAAAATAACAGATAAATTCAGAAGTGTTTAATGTAACTTGACATGTTAAGTTTAAGTTGTTTTTTCTTGAGTATTAAGTTTTTTTTTGTTGATTCATTTAAAGTCAGTGATATTCGATTAATTAAATCTGGCTCTATGTCTTGCACTTATTAATACAGAAAAAATTGTGTAATACAGTTGTCTTCATTTTTATAGGAAGTTTGATGTGATTCATGATTTGGGTAATTTTGAACAATAGTATATTGTCCTGGTTATTATCCATCATTCCTATTTCACTCTCTTGGCTCTGCAAAATAGAGGGAAGTGTACTTCTTGTACCCCAAACCCTAAACTTATTCCTTATGTAGACATTTCTGTGATTTTGTGTTTTTATGAGGCCTTTTTCTCTTTGTATCTTGTATTTTATTGCTATCATCATTTGTTTTCAATGTTTGAGATGTAACAAAATAAATATCTCCAGTTTGCAATCTTTAGTTTTAAAAAAAAATTCTGTAAACTTAATTGTCAGACAATATCTGTATTTTGAAGTGTCTCAAATAACTTCATTTTCAAGTTAAATCAAGATTTTCCTTTAACAAAAACATTTATTTTTGTATTGAACCTCTAATCATTCTTTTTTGGGATATGATCTTAATTTATTTAGTTGACTTGCTTGCCGTAATTTAATATTGTAATTTTTTTTTTCAGAAACATGTAGGGGAATCGAAAGACAACAAACTTTATGAGATTCTAAAACTCGTCAATGAAATATCAGAGAATTACAAACCACCTTTGTCAATAAGACAATTCAGGAAAGCTGCACTTGAAAAGGGAAAGGAGATTGAAAGTATTGTTTCTTCCAAGAATGTACCTGCAGTCCCTTCCCAGAAAGTAACCGCAGTTTCTCCCAAGAAGACACCTGCAGTTGCAGCAAAGCAACCTACACCATCCACCGATTTGTATTTGTATAGGACTTCTCGTGCGAGCAGAGTTTTTGTACCAGAATCCCAGAAGGTGGAAAGTAGTAGTCCAAAGATTGTTCAGAAACCAAAAGTGGAGGATTTTATGTCTATTGGAGATATTGATTGGGATATGGACATGGAAACAGACACGCCTCTTCAAGGAATTAGTTACACAATGCTCAATCCAAAAAAGAAACCCAAACTGGAACCAATGACTCCGTCTTATCAGCCTCTTAAATATGTGAAAGTGAAACCGAATCCAAATAAGAAGTCCCATTAGTTTTGTGCAGAAAATGTACCAGACACAAGTGACTCAACATTTTTAAAATTGCAGTTTATAATGTGATTATGTAGCAGACACATCATGGAAGTTTCCTTTAACAGTAGCTTAAAAAGACATAGTTGAACATCTTTTTAATTCTCACTATTGTTAAATTGCTGTTGAGTTTATAATTTCAGATTGTTTTCTTCATATTGTTCTGCAAAGCGTGTTAATGAGAAGAACATATTAGTGCTAATTGATCTTGAGCTGTCTCACTTCATTTTAATGTGCCATGTCACACGGAGCTTCAGCATAGCAACTTTGCAACAATTACCCCCAGAGACCTTTTATTCTGAATTGTCTGTGTACGTTCATGAAGGTTTTGTTTCATGGTAGGGTGTTTGCTAATCAAACTCATTTAAAATGATTAACATGCAAATTATTACAGTTAATGAAATGTGCCAACAAATACTGGTCATTTGTTTGTGCAAAGGTACAGGATCAAGAAGAGTAAATATATATATTTTAAAAATGTTTAAAATAATCCATATCTTGTGTTACTTTGTAAGAAATAGTTATAAAACAATAAAAGAGAAATCTTGAACTGAAGATCAACTTATACTTTCATTTTTAGTGTGTAAATAGAAAAAAGAAGTGATTTGAGATTCATACTTGAACATCAATAGTAATGGTGAGCAATATATTTGGGCTGGTTACGTATGCACAGTGACACTTCCATATCAACATGGGCAAGGATCTCTAGACCACATTATAGACTCTTGACAGTGTGAGGGGAAAATTTAATTTTTAAAGACTATTATTTGAAATTATCAAGTCTATTCTATTTGTAAAAAAACAACAACATATTTTAACTCTTAACACCAGACTTTGCAACAGTAAGCCAATAATTCATCATAATTTTTGGTCACTGAATAAAAAGCTGATACAGGTATGTAAAACCACCATTCAATTCCTGTTGAACCATTGTAAGACATATTGACCTGCATGTCAAAACATCTAAGCAATACTATCACATTTGAACATTTGAAAATCAATCAAATATATTTCTCTCACACACTGAAATCGAGCTCTTAACATACACCCAATTTACTTCCTTAATAATTACTTTTAAGATTTGTAAGCCTGAATAGTAATAAACAATTATGCCCTCTATATTTCTCTTTAGACGATCAAAAACACAATCTCATTTGACTGCATAACAAATAAAATATTTGCAACAAGGTTCATTGTGTCCAAAAAGCTTGTACAGTATATGTATGTGACGTACAGTTTAAGGACTTACTATATAAATACAATACACAGCACATCAGAGTTTCAAGAACATGTAATGAGAGAAATTTCTAACATAAGGTAAGATTTAATGTGACTCCATTCATGTTTTGAGCCAGAAGTGTGAAGAGGCAGTCACGGTTTCCCAGGAATTGAAAGTCCTTGTTCATCTGAATGTAATTTCCAAATAAAGATTGATGTTGGGAGGGGGATTTTTTGTTGCTGTTGTTGTTGTTGTTGATAGCTAAGAGGAAATTTACTTCATCGAATTTTAAAATTACGCGCGCTTTTCAGCGAGTAGAAAACTACTCGAAATCACTGGGAGAAACAGGCAGCTAAGATTCCTCTCCTATGTTAATTGTCCATATTCAACAGGGTTCCAGCATACAGAAGGGAGAACGTGAATTCAATGGAGCTCTGCAGCTCAAAAGAGGAAATCCCCTTCTTTTGAACTGCAATCGACAGGCGTTTCTTTCAACTACATCAGCTCTTCAAGGAATGTGGGCGATTTCACACGCCAGCCAGGGCCTGGTCGCGGCCAGAGCTGCTGGCGTAAGTATCTTGTGGGCAGCCTGAAGCTCGTGTGATGGGGAAAACTTAACCGATTGATCTTCCTCTGTTATCCCATCACAAATCGACGCATATAACGTGTTGTAGGTTTCGGAAGTAGTTTATGCAATTGACTTCGTCTTTGTTCCTGCTACGAGAAGCCATCACCAGGCTCTAGTCGAAGGGGTGCAGCTGCTACTTGGCCACGGCACTCAAGAGAGCCTAACGCGTCCCAGAATTTTTATTTAATTCAATTTTTATCGTACCGTTTTTTTTTAAATTTTAGAAGTTAATATATTATCGAACTCGTGGGTCACAATGTAAAATCGGACTAAGCTGTTGTGAACAGTCGTCCACTGAAGGTCATGCCTTATCTAAACGTATCAATACTATTATCGATTGTAAGAAATAATATACATGCCAATGGGAACAATTTTTTATAATGGTACACACATTTTCTTTCGGCGAACCTGCACGCCACTGCCTTGAGGAAAGTTCCGTTGAAGCCGGGAACCCGAG
This sequence comes from Teleogryllus occipitalis, assembly GCA_011170035.1. Classification (NCBI taxonomy): domain Eukaryota; kingdom Metazoa; phylum Arthropoda; class Insecta; order Orthoptera; family Gryllidae; genus Teleogryllus; species Teleogryllus occipitalis. The sequence continues at coordinate 54,411 of BLKR01009968.1, forward strand.
TATGGTCCGCAGAATCGTGGGTCTATCCCACGAAGACCCACATCCCACATCATAGGAGACCCCTATGTAAAGGATTCCAATGCACTGTTACAGCCATTGATTAGTGATTCAGAGCGCGTCAACTGCTATGGTCATTAGTTCCGTAAGTGTAGTGCGTGTTATCGCGGGAGGTGACAAGTGATCTTCCGCTAGTTAGTAGGATCAGGCGCCGACCATCGGCTTGCGGGGTTTTCCCCACCAGGTATCTCCCGCCAGTGGGGCACCGTCCCAGCCGGGACAAGCTCCAAGCCCCCGACGGGTCTCCCAGCATGTGTGGTAGTGTAGTTCGTGTTAGTATAAGTGTGTGTAAATAAGAGTTGAGGATAGGACAAGGAAGGAGACGGAAAGATCGGGTGCGATCCGTGGCCCGTTTGTTAGGGTACTGCTATGGCATTAGCCTGGTGTTGATGGGAGAAACCACGGGAAACTACAGATCAGAGCAACTGGCCGCTAGAATTCTCCTCCAGACAGCGAATGAATTAGAGTTAGCTACTGTTACAGCCATCACTGCATACACCATTTCTGTTGTACTTCTGCTTGTTGTAGAGGAGGAATACATTCTTCATACATTGTTGATAGAAAATTTTTGAAAGAGTATTTTTTTAAATTACATATCGTCTTAAATAATTACTTTTGCTAATGACTTAAGTGCAGCTCATACTAGTTCCCTTCCCAAGGATTGGTTTGGACGATATACAGATACACAATAGTTTACTTTCTAACAATAATTTAATTCCAGATTATTAAAAAATAGTTCTGGTTCCACACAATATCCAAGGTTACACACAAATTCCTGGACAGTGAAACGACACTGTACAAAAAAACGCAGTGCAATGTACACAGCCACACATCCTAATCACTTGTGCTTTGCCTGACCCCTACCATTTGTGAGAATTCTCCAGAGCATTTAGCTGGAGTTCACGTACACACACTGTACAGATGCAAAATACTTAATAAAAAATCTCAGCCTGCTAAAACAACAGTTACATATGATTACATGGAATTAATATACTATGTAGTAATGTAGAAGCTACATACAAAAGCATATCCCAGCCTTTGACAAAAGAATCCTCAGATCAATATTCTTCATAAGCACAGTCATGGTATTCAATATGTATAACATAGAAAGTAGATACGATTTTAAAAATCTGTATATTGTTAAACATAGTTTAACAGAACAATGACAATAGTGTCATTCTTGAATTATTAATGTTAGTTTGAAACTTTAATTAATCTAAGAAACCAAAAAAAAAAAAAAATACAACAATAAAGAAGGTAGGATCACATATTATATGTGATCCTTGCCTGTAAAAACAGACATTAGTCTTAACATTTAACATTAGAAATAGTGCAAATAACATTGTTTACAGAGATCTGATTAGAAATGGACAACAAGGGGTTTTTGTACAACATACTATCATTTTTCTCTATATTCCTTTCAAACATAAGAACTTTTTACATGATACAACCATTTAACAATACATCTTCTCAAGTCTGCGATTCCATTTAAAAAGAAATCAAAAAGTGCATATACACTGAAATGGAATTTCTTCACGCTCACCATCTCGCAAGAAACGAACAATTTTATACTAACTTTTCCTTACATGCACGCTTAACCATGCACACGTACCATTTGCACACACTATCAAACAAACCCCAAAGGCTAGGAATCTACAGAAAGAAAAAAATAAGCATACGGACATAGCAAAAATATGCCCACCCACTCATCCACTGACAAACGCAGAGGATGTTCAGCTCTCTCCAATATGAAGATTCATCAATCAGAGTTGTATTATATATGTAATTTCTTCACCAGAATTTAAAAAAAAAAGGAATCAAAAATGAAGCATCACTCCGGTAAAACGACTAGCCATTAGCTAGTCGGAGCAGCTTCAGATAGGGGAAACCTACAGTCCATGGTGTTACATGATTGTCTCCCCCACGATCTACCACTTTCGACTCACGACCGCTGGCGCGTTTGGCTTCCAAATCGCTTTGGCGCCAATTTTCTTTTAGGATCAGGCCGACTCGCACACTTCGTTGTTTGCGAGGAGATTTTCGCCTATTGGCCTATGCGATTTACATCAAAACTCGAATCAGAGCAAGGCATCTTTTCGACACCTTTTCATGTCCAAAATAGGAATTTGGGTAACTAGTATAGAAAGTGCGTCTTTGGCGTACGAATGAAATGCTGACAGCAGGAGCCGAGTACGCCAAAGTTTTTGAATTGAGTACTTTCGTACATCATTTTTCGGGTACTAATTCATGGAAACTTACAAATACATTACTCTTGAGATTCCAAAACGCAAAGGGGTATCCATGTTGATTCATGAACCCCACAATGTTGTGTTTAGTTTCCAGCACCCAGTTTTATACGGCCATGGGTTCTTTGCGGTTCGCGTAGGGCAAAGTCTATTTTGCCGTACGCTTACCGGAAAGTAATACTTTCCAATCAACAAACAGCGAAGGTAAGAACTAGTTACCATACAGAACTGAAAAACAAGTTTTGAGGTCGATAAATAGAAATTTTGGACGAGGTGTAATCGGGCAGGCAAGCTACCAGTTGCGTGGTTGGCAACTCGCGCTTCGAGAAAAGCTGTGTCCACACAACGCGTCTTTTCGTTCATTTCCGCGCATGCGTTTACCGTATGTAATGGGGCATGCGTTTAGGGCATGCGTCATTTCTCGGATTCTTGAAAGTGTTGCTTCGCTTTTCTCGTATCGTTCTTTCGTCTGATTGTGAGTTTAGGCAGTACGGATTCCGAGCACGTCGTCAGATCCACCGAACGTCAAGTGTTGTCCGTGTAGCGCACATGTGTGGACGCAGCGAGACGCGCCGGCGATCGTGTCGCGTGGCGAACGGACCCGGGTCGTGTTTCCGCTCCCCCCCAGCGGTTCAGGGCTTGCCCGGGAACATGGCGAGAATGGCTGCGCAGATCTTCTGCGCGGACGTCTCCTCGGGGAACATGCGCATGGCCTGCTGCACCTGCTCGGGCGGGAAGAGCGCGGCGAGGTGGTAGTGCAGCACGCGCCGGGCCTCTTCGGTGGACGGGTGCGGTGGCGGCGCGGGCGGGCCCCACACCAGCGGGCCCTGCTGCGGGGGCGGCGGCCACACGGGCGGCGGCGCGTCGAACGGGTCGCCCGCGCCCGCCTCCCCCACGCACAGGTTGATCTGCGGGTCGGAGGTGGAGCCGTGCCGGAACATGTTGCGGCCCATGGGCGCGGGCGCGTGCGCCGCCGGCGGCGGGTTCCACGGCCCGGGCCGGTACGAGTCGGGCGCGGACGCGTTGCGCGTCACGTGCTGGTGCAGCGGGGGCGGCGCGCGCGCGTGCGCGTGCGCGGGCTCCCAGCCGTAGTCGGCGGCGCCGCCCGCCGCGCCGCGCCGCAGCTGCTGCAGGCGCGGGTCGCACGCCGGGTTGAGCGTCAGCTGGCGCTGCAGCTTCCGGTGCAGGTTGGCCGCCTCGGGCGGCGCGCTCTCCGGGTCGGACAGCCGCTGCGCCACCGCCACGTGCCCGCCCTGGTCGCCGAACACCAGCGAGCGCTGCTGGCCGCACCACGCCGGCTCGGGCCGCCCCCACAGCCCGTAGCCCGGCGGCTGCAGCGCGGCCGCGCCGCCCGCCGCCGCCGCCACCGCCGCCGCGAACGCCGCCGCGCCGCCCTGGATGTTCTCCACGCTGCGCGACTTGGGCACGCCCGCCGGCAGGTCGAGGTCGGGCGCCGGGGCGGGCGCGGGCGCGGGCGCCGCCGGGGGCGGGGCCAGCCCCGGCGCGTTGGAGCGCGTGCGGGAGAGCGGCGTCTTGCGCGGCGCCGCCTTGTCCGGCGCCTCCCCGCACCCGGGCAGCGGCAGGCTCACCGACTTGGTGGCCGGGTTGCCTGCAACACGCACCGTCACACTCACACAACTGCCCTTCCCGTCATTCACTAATCACTAGCTAACTAAACCCATGCCGTTACATCGCACAGCGGAACTGCTGTAGAAACGCTACGACACAAAATACTCCATATCCATCAATATTCATTACGCTTTATATTTACCAAGATCTTTACACATTCATACACGGATATTGTTTTGGATTTGGTTGATTGGTTAGTGATTCCGTGCGCGCCAACAGATAAGGTCATTGGCCCCGTAAGTGTAGTGCCTGTTTTTTCCTTGGGAGATGGCGGTGATCTTCCCCCGCTGGATGGCGAGATCCGGCGCCGACCTACCGTTTCCCCCTAACCAGGACTCTCCCACCAACGGGGCACCGCCCCAGCCGAGACAAGCTCTAAGCTCTCGACCGGTCTCCCGGAATATGTGGTAGTGTGGTGCATTATTGTTTTGGACTATAAAAGCGAACCTTACTATCAACCTTACCTTACTGTAACAAACTGTATGAAATACAATTTCCAAATAATAATCAGAACTCCCTCACCTCTTTGATGTTTTCCGTTGATATCACAAAAATGATATAAAAGAAAGTACATTCAATACTTATAATTGATAATTACAATTGTTTTAACGATCACAAAACACGATGTTCTCAAAACAAGATAAACTGCTCTTCCATTTCCCCCGAACTTGCGCATGACGCCATATTCGCGTTTCCATTCCAGCCTCGCATTTCAAACAACGCCAATTTCGTAGCTTTTTTTTTTAAATAATAAAGGAAAGCCGCAAACTATTCAGTATAAGTGACCTCCACCCCTAATTTTTTTCTTGGTGCCTCACTTGTTTAAAACCGTTCACTGGTAGTCCAATAGGATGGACATCCAAATTGTTCTCTATACAGCTTTAATATATGCGATTGTTAAGTTGTTTATTTATTTGGGTATTATCCCTTATCGTAACGAATCGACTCGGTCGTCCCAAGATCGGTAAACGAAGTTCCGAGACTGAAGATCGAATGGCGGGAACAAGCGCTGTTGTTCGACTCTTGTAATCCCGTTCACCCACATTACGATCATTTGTATCTCGACCTATTAAACTCATTCCTTCTTTGAGTAACTTATCTATACCGCTAATATGCACTTCTATTGGGATGTACTACACATATAGACATTGTTTGACAAGGATTCCAATAAATATGCGCAGTAATCACAAACGAAAGCCTACAAGTCTACATAGCCTGGATGAAGTGACGCGGAAAGACAAATTGATTTGACTAAATTTGCAGATGCTAAATCAGGTGTTCTATTACAAATATTTGTAATTAACTCATTTTGTACGACTACACTTATGTACTGAATGGTTTCATTTTTTATTCATTGAAATTCAAAATAAGTTCATTTGGTGTCACAAGGCTACACAAATCACTTGCAGTAATATTTGACAAGGCGTTATAGCACATAAACATGAAATATACCCTGGCTATGATTGAAGAATTATATATTTCTGGATTAAATCCACTACGTGGGAATTACGTGATCATAGTACCGCCTTTATTGGTAAATTCAATAGGTCGTGTCAAGACTCAATTAATTTTTCAGAAAAGCAATTTTGCGAGAAGCGTGGATTAGTGTGGGTGTATATAGGTTTTACAAGGGCAAAGATGTAGTTGTGCATATTTTACACATTACATGCATACATGAATATCAATACAAGTGAAAGGGAGTTTTATGTCTATTTGTTTAGCTCTTAATTGCGCTATCAATCCCTTGACAGATATGGTTCTTTCCTGAAGAACACGTTGAAAACATCCTTCAAAACAACCTTGCAAAATCTGAGCTCGCTAAGCTACTTTAGGTCCACATTTTCATAACAAAAGGTGGCGAAGTTTAAAAACTTGCATAAATATTGTGCACAATTCTTTGATGTTAATGACGCCATACTATTATTTATAAATGAATAACATTTTGTTAATGTGACGAAGTTTAGTAGCTTTCACATCGCGAAATTTCATTTTTTTGTTCCTTCGAAATTCCATGAAACGTCCTGTGATTCTACACTTCAGATAACGCAGACTAGGTTGACGTTCAAGTAGCAATTTCGCTTTAGTCAACGCAAACTGGGCAATCTGACAGTTTATAGACCAATAATTCAAACTCCATTATTCTGGAATACGGACCCTTCAATGCGAAACAAATAAAATTGAATACTTTTTTAAATCAAGGTAATGGACTATTTAAGCACGAACTTTTCCTTGTTTCCCGTGTGTCGTGAATGGGATCTTAACTAGTAATTGCGTTATCTGGAGAGTCAAGTACGTTCCACCGAAATGTATGACAGTGTTACGCTATGAATGTATACTTTTGTAGTTGTATGTAACTCAGGAAAAAGGACAATTTGGGGGAAGAATCGGCATGGATCGTCGGTTACCACGGTTGCGGAGTTGTTGAGAGGAGAACTGGATGGAGTTCGCTAGAGCACAAACGCCCGAGTATAGACCTCGTGAATATCCATGTGATATCAACTAGATCCAGTAAAAATTGCTCAATGCGGAATCTCAAGGGATCGATATTTTTTCCGTACGAGACAAGATTTCGCACTATGCAATGGATTACTGCAGGCTTTACGATTGGTGGGAATTTATGTTCGTATTAGACACATTTCCGTATTATACACGTTCCGCATTGCGCAAGTTTTACTGTACAACTCAAATAGTAACGACTTTGGGGAAGATTAGATAAAACTCTAATAGTAACGAAACCTTGAGGAAGGAGATTCCCAAGTGAAAGCGGAGAAGGTGAAATTGTTGATTGATCCCTGATGTATGAATTCATGTATACTTTCAATATACTTTTTTGTGTTAGAGTTATCAGTAGAGTTGAGTTATCAGAGAGGCCAACCGACAGGAACATTTCGCGAGTGGTACAAAGGTTGCAGCTGATTTAGTTATTGGCGTTACGAACGGTCGAGGGCACTTCATGCGCATACACTGTTGCGGGAAATAAGGTTCAGAAGATCCATAACAGACAGTACGTCTTTCCTCATTCGCACACTTATATATAGAGAGATTACTATAAGAAGGGACGGCTTTGACAGCTATTGCTTAGCCACTGCTGGTAATATTACTATAAGAAGGGATTACTTTGACAGCTACTGCTTGGCCACTGCTGGCAATGTTACTGTAAGAAGGGATTACTTTGACAGCTATTGCTTAGCCACTGCTGGTAATATTACTGTAAGAAGGGATTACTTTGACAGCTATTGCTTGGCCACTGCTGGTAATATTACTATAAGAAGGGATTACTTTGACAGCTACTGCTTAGCCACTGCTGGCAATGTTACTGTAAGAAGGGATTACTTTGACAGCTATTGCTTAGCCACTGCTGGTAATATTACTGTAAGAAGGGATTACTTTGACAGCTATTGCTTGGCCACTGCTGGTAATATTACTATAAGAAGGGATTACTTTGACAGCTTCTGCTTGGCCACTGCTGGCAATGTTACTGTAAGAAGGGATTACTTTGACAGCTATTGCTTAGCCACTGCTGGTAATATTACTGTAAGAAGGGACCGCTTTGACAGCTTCTGCTTGGCCACTGCTAGCAATATTACTATAAGAAGGGATTGCTTTGACAGCTACTGCTTAACCACTGCTAGCAATATTACTATAAGAAGAGACCGCTTTGAAAACTACTGCTTGACCACTGCTGTCAACGTAACTGCAGGTTATGTCCATGCACTCATTTTGCCAGTGTGTTCGTTTACAGTTAGCTCCTTTGTAAATGGCTTCAACATGTCTTGTAATGACATAGCCATGCCTCCACGACGTTCATTTGTTTCCCGACTTGTCAAAGGGTCCCTTCCTAAGACGGCTTCACACATTCGGCATTCGCCGAGCAGCGAGCTGGTGCTCGCCCAATCCCGAGCAGCTGACGAGTTCGGAGAATGTTCGCTCCCTTTGATGTGTCCTACAGACCGACACGCGGCGGGTAGGGTGAGCACCGAATGTTCGTCACTCGCCAAACAGCAAGCAACTCGTAACTGATTTTGGCTGTCCGGGTGACGCCGCGTCGTTTTCCTGGTCTTCCTCAGGGCTGCAGTCAGACCAGCCCTGAGGAAGACCAGGAAAAGATGGTCGAAACGTCGGCAACACAGCCTTCGACGCGGCGTCACCCGGACAGCCAAGATCAGTTACATGACTCTGGCGGAAGCCTACGACTTCAGCAAGCAACTCATCCGCACTACTCGTGGTTCGGCGAGCGGTTGCTTGCTGTTCGCTGAATAACGAATGCGTGGAGCCGCCTTTAGAGTAGCTCCTCTACGCCAGGGCAGGAGTGTTCGTACCTGCAGCGGCCTGCCCCCTGGCGGCCATCTGCTGCTTGTGGTGCTCGGCGAGGCGCTCGGCCAGGCGCTCCGTCACCGACTTCTGCGGCAGCGGGCCGCGCTCCGGGTGCTGGAACTTGCACTTGTTGCCGTAGGTGCACTTCTTGCCGTAGGGGCAGCGCGGCTGGGGCGGCTCGCCGGGCCGCCGGGGCTGGCCGCCAGCCGCCGCCCCCGCCGCCGCGCCCGCGCCGCCACCCGCCGCGCCCGCCGCCGCGCCCGCCGCCGCGCCCGCCCCCGCCGCCGCCCCCGCGCCGCCGCCCGCCGCCCCCGCCGCCGCCCCCGTCGCCGGGCAGCGCAGGAAGTGGTCGAGGGTGGGGCCCGCCCGGCCCAGCGGGTCGTCGGGTGGCATGAAGCGGTCGTTCACGAATGAGTACATCAGGATGCGCTCTTCAACCACGCGGCGGAACTCGGGGCTCTCCTGCGGGACAAAACACACACACACACACACACACGTTTAATTTACTTTCAACCTTCAATTATTACTTACTAGTGGACCCGGCAATGCTTCGCTATTAAAGTGTATTACACATCAAACTACTAGTCACGAGTTTGTTAGTCACGTTTAACGCTACGATGTGAAAATTCCAATAGATGACAGAATTTCTCACAAGTATGGGTTTGTTCTGTGTACTGGTTTGGATATGGTTGTCAAGTATTCTACTGTTAAAACGTTTCCCCTAGATTGGTCATGCATTCGCTATGACGCTGTCTGGGAGAAATTTAATTTACTTGTCCGAGATAATGTTCGAGTATTAATTCCGGCCGATATTTCACAATCGAAGGGGTAGAATACTTGGATACAGTGAAAACGCTCTTAATCCTTGAGTGTGCGGCGGGTTGCGTAGAGTTCAGGGGCGCTTAAGTCCTCTTAAAGGAATAAATCATCATCAACAACGCTCCAACATGTTCGATTTAATTGAAACCACTCTTTAAACCCGACCGTTATTAATAACATTAATGTGTGAGAATTTCAGCGAAATCGTTCGAGTAATTTTTGAGTCTATGTGAGACACACATTTGCACATTTCCTTTCATTTATGTACAGATTTAGATGTACGTGGTAGGTTCCATACGTTTCTGGTCTCACTAACTTATATTTTTGACACAAAGGAAAACATAATGTAACTTGTCAATCATCCTTTACTCCAACACTCTTTCTACCTCTGTACATTAACATTTCTAGGCCATTGAGAAGATACTTCAAAATTTTGTTTTTCAAAATGGTCAAAAATTGCTTCTTTCACTTCACATACTCTGAAAATTTTCTTCCCCGAAGTTCATTATTCCGTTTTGATAAGTGGTAGATGTCTTGTTCCCAATCTGGATTGTAGAATGAATAGTCCAATTCTCTGAAGCCACCGCCTTTCTCAACATTCTTTACAATTTAAGCAGTAAGCGCAGATGTGCTGTCGATCGTGAAGAAACTAAACACCAGATTCCACGCACCGCATTCAGCTCAAGTGCTTCTCTCCACAAAACGGAATGAGATGTCAGCTGCAAACTTACAGCATTATAACAATGAAACACAACGCTATCTTTTGCTTTTAAGGTTTGATGAGCGTTATCTTGATCAGGCCGGAAACGTAGAGAACTGCCTACAATTTAACGTCAATACAGCTAAAAACTGTATGACGTAAGGAGAACTGCAATCTGTGCACGTTAATTTTGGCTCCAGACCTATTTGCGCTCTTTTATTAGTATACTAAATTGAACAATGAGTACAAGTGACATTTTTGACATCATTTGATAAATATTTGTTCCCGACTAATAGAAACTATTTGCTTCGGCAAATGAGTTACAGATTTTGTCTCTTACTCTTTATCATGCCCCATGTAAAGGAATCGACTTGGCAGAGCATTAAGCATATGAAGGTATCGAGTAATTAAACGGACATACGCAGTACACAATCTTGTGTAAATTTTCATTAAGATTGATAACAGTATTTCCGTTTAATTAGTCGATCCTTCTCAATGCTTAATTTACCATGATAACAATTAAAATTTAACGTGACGTATGAGGGAGAAGAAAATTTGCGCACGTTTCTTGAACTCTAGAATCCCCACTCCTATCTTGTATTATACACAGATGAATTAAATATTATTATTAACAACATACATTAATTATATTACCCTTCAATTCCAAGTGGCATGAAATCTCCCTCTGGCTCGACATTGATAAATCAATCGGTTATTTCGAAAAAGACTAACGTGCAATCTTCGTGAAAATGAGTTGAACTGGTCATTTGACACAGAATAAGCTTTACGCTTCGTTCAACGTGAAAACACTACTTCTCCGCACATTAAAATAATCTCAGCAGAAAAGATTCTTTGTTTACTTTGAACGAATGTGTCACCTCCACTGGAGTTGCCTCGTTTTTTTAACAAAGTACGCGAGCCGAATAGTTGAAAGTCAATGGAGATGTGGTCTTTCCGAGGAAACTGTTGTATAGGTAGCAATTTTCGCCTATTGTTAGTATTTTTTGTTTAATACATTACGATGTGCTTTGGCGTAATGACTAGGGATTGGTTCTCAAAGAGTTACACAGCACAGCATTGCGACGCAAAACAACTCAATATAGAAAATTTGAACATGTAAAAAAAAGTTAATATACTATTTATTAATTTTGAGAATCAAATACAACCCAATTGTATTACATTGCTTCCAAGCGTTTAGATTAATCAATCATTTAAAAGATTTCATTCCTCTTACATTAGGAAGCAAATGGTGACTTTCATTTATTCCCAGGCTCTCACGCCTCTTCTATTCGTTCACAGCTCTCTCTACCATCAGGGTTTCAGTGTTGTATTTCTCTTCTGGCATTTTTCCTTCTTGATATTAAGTTAAATTTTTTTAAGAACGTATGTGAACCAAGAGTAGAGTGCGCAGTAAATACTTGTCGTAAGAACGTATAAGTTTTTAATCGTTAAAATTCCGTGTATGCCCCAATATCAGAGTACATAGTAATTGTACCAGTAAATGCAGAAATAATCGAAACCAAGCTCTGGTATTCTGGAAATAACCATACTTGGCACCAGAAAAATATACATCTCTTGTACAAAACGTGCATTTAATTAAAAAATGCAACGAAGCAACACGCAACGAGAACGACAGTACCTTGCAACTCGCATGGTAGTTATTAGCACAGTAAACGCTTCTTAACAAGTACTTGAAACTTACTAATACCGCGTACGTACCTCATACCGACGATATACTTATGACTTTCACGGAGCAATAGAATTCCACGAACTTATTGGGATTTCACAAGAAGAAATTACGCAAGGTTCGACGAAAATCATTAACATTTCTACCTATTAGCGGTTTATTTACGAGTATTTATCACAAGTTACGCTAACTACAATAATATCAAAACGAGGTTTTTTCAAAATCTCCGATGGACTATGAAGAAAAACGTGAAGAAAATAAAGAATTTATTACCGAAAATTATCGACAACAATGGTTATTTTTCTACATAATAGCCGGAAAGATTCACATAGTTACTTATCTGTGGACCAGATTTTCTATTTCTTTTTCGACGAACATTGCCTCCAGTAATTTGAGATAGACCTGAACTTCTCTTTGATCCTCATTGGTCTACAAGTTTTGTTTTCCCAGTCAATTATTCAATTCGAGGAGGAGATTATTCAATTCAAGAAAGTCCCAGGTCGGGACTGTACATCGGGTGATCCAGCACGTCACATCGGTTTCAGAAGTTTTCTACTCGAATAAAACTACGAATGCATTTGGCTCTGAAGAAGGTCCCAACCTGACTACCGAAGCGTTAGCATCTATCTACAACGCGGCGTCTCCCAGACAGTCGAGTAGATACGGACTCCGTCTGCAGAAGTGTACGCTTTCATTCCCCCCAGAAGTTGTTTGGTTACACCAGCACTGTGAAGGCAGGCGTAGTCATGAATACGGACCATTAACAGAAGCCAGCATTCCTCTTCTATTTCAAACTTTACACCGCATACTCGGCTCATTCTTTGAGGAATTTCTACTGCACTATTCCCTTCACGAAGAACGCGCATAACACATCTCGTGCTGGGAGGGAATGTCAATTGTACCAGCCATCTTCATGATTCTACAGCTCAGCTCAAATTGACGATATGGCGTGGTAGTAGCAGATGTTATGGTGAAAAAGATGTGCAATTACCCACAACACATCCTAAAATTATCCTACTTATCTAGCGGATGAACTGTTAGTTCGAAGGTTGAAAAAACACTGCCTAGGTACATTTGACTCGACTGCCAGACTCCAATTTGAAACATTCTCAATAAATCTATGTAAACATGAAAAAGGCAATTAATGTTCCGAGCTCCACGTTCCGTTTCACAATGAAGGTCGCCGTTTTATTAATATTAGCACGCCATCATTCGGTTCGACCAGCAATTTTCCATTTCGTGCGGCTTTCGGCGCAGTAATAACCAATTCTATAAACGGTGGCACCAGGCAACAAGGCCTATTACACAGGTAGGCGCCACACATAGCGGAGAAACCGATAAAATCGATAAAAATGTCGACGCGAAAATACAGCCTTTTTCTGCTAAAGTGGCTCCTGTCAGAGGAAATTATTACCGAACTCGATGCCCTGCGGCAGTCGATATGGTTCAGTGGTCGATACGGATTACATTAAGTAGCTCTCGCTCTTTTCACTTGATTTTTACCGATCACGCAAAGCCAGCTTCTGAGAAAAACGCGGAACCTTTTCGCTCAATCCGACGATTTTTTTTTTTTCGTTCGTATCCTGTCTTGCATAACTTTGAAGAGTTCACTTCGCACGATAACACGAAGTTTTTCTGTACGTTAAAGGGGCTTAATCGAAGGGTTCATGTAATTTCAGGGAAAGACTGTCACAACCACACCCCTTAATTATTATTGGGCATAAGTACGATGAAATTATATCAGCACGAGTCTACAGCAGAAACGAATTTTCTTACAGGGTTAAAAAACGAATTACTACCTTAATCTTTAATTTAATTATTTTTTTGTCGAAAAAATAAAAAAAAATGCATGTGACGAACGGGGAGCAAAGTATAATGTACGTTTGTTTTCTGGAATTCCAGAATCACTGCTTCTCTTTCACGGGAGATTGTTATATTATGAATAAAGATATCAATGAAGAGATATTAACGACATTTTAAGTCTAGAAATTTCCTCCCTTGAATACTAGGAAACGTACTTGCATCATCCAATAAACCACAGATTTGATTTCACGGCATTGTTAACAAACAGTAACCCGCAGCCTTGATTCCTACTCCTACTACCTACTCCTATCACAACTCAACATATCGAGTGCTGATAGTGAAGCTACATCCAAGACAAGAAACAAAGGAAGACGGCCATTTCTGCATTTGTTCTAATGACCAAGGATTGGGCAGCCACTCATTTCCTGAAACAAATTTCACTGACTTTTCCCGGTTTTCCAGAGAACTTTTTAAATGTTTCACTGATAAGATTTGTAGAATGTTTCATACATTTAAAGAAAATATTGAAGTAACCATGAAATTAATTTGTTAGTCCACTGATTTCGCCGTTATAAAGTACAATTATTTTTAACGTAACTGTTTCAAATTATAATAAAATACTATAATTTTCTTTCATTTCATTTTACGACACATTAAACACATTGCTATTAAATGGAATTTTTCTAATCTTATGCACCCCTACTGACATGTAGCGAATAACTTCGGTACCAGTTTTGCTGCAGCACTACAGGGCTCTAGCGGAATATATTAAGAACCACGTGCTCTAAAACGAGAGGCGAAAAATGGTCGCGGTGCATACACAAACATATTATTTGAATTATTTATTTTTCCGCATTTGGGTTGTGTTAGTCTTTACCAAACTATGCAAGGACACTGCGACAATCCTGAAGAAGAGCTTGTAAACGTTTCATATCTATTCTAACGCTACTTTTTGTGGTATCAATGTCGGTTACACGTCGTTGAATTCACTTTTGTTAGTATTGACATTATAATATAAATCCCAGTGAATAAGCTGATAAGTCCTAAACACTTAATTTTACAGGAGAGCAAAAAACAACGTTCAAATGAATTAAATCAGGGATTAATGATAACGAAACGAAGATAATATTCAAACAAAACTATTTTTGTGTAGATTTTGCTTGAATATCATTAATCCCTTATTTATAGCATTAGTTTAAACTAGTTTTTTGCTCCCCTGTAAAATTAAGTTTTTTTTTTGATTGATTTTTTCGCGTTTCCGGGCGCGTCAACTGCTTCGGTCATTAGTCCCGTTAATGTAGTGCATGTTTTTCTCAGGAGATGGCGGTGATCTTCCCCCGCTGGATGGCGAGATCCGGCACCGACCTACCGTCGGCTAGTGGGGTTTCCCCCTAACCAGGACTCGACCACCAGCAGGGCACCGCCCCAGCCGGGACAAGCTCTAAGCTCCCGACCGATCTCCCGGAATATGTGGTAGTGTAGTGCATGTTAGTGTGTGTGTTTAAGGGGAGAGGATAGGACAAGGAAGAGGAAGGACAGATCGCGCGCGGTCCGTGGCCCGTTTGGTAGGGTACTGCTTCGGCATTCGCCTGGTGTTGATCGGAGAAACTTTTTTTTTTTGACTTACCAGCTTATTCACCGGGGTCAAATATACATGATGTAGATTGAATGACGTGATGGGGGGGGAGAGGACTCACCTGGGCGAGGTCGCGGTAGTTGTCATTGGATACGACGACGCCGTCCGTCTCGGCGGCGAGGCGCAGCACGTAGCGGTCGTCGTAGCACACGATGCGCTTGCCGCCCACCAGCTTGGACGGCGTGAACACCAGCAGCCGCTCGCGCTCCAGCTCCGTCAGGATCTCCTGCTCTGCGCACACACACGCACACCACCGCACTCACTCACAGATTCCTCAGCGATTCGGTTGAAAGGCATTTGCGACCGCTAATGCGCCGCGGCGGAAGCAGGAACTACTTGGCTGCCCGGGAAACGCCGCGTGCCAACGTTTTGGCCGCTATTCTGCGGCCTTCCTCAGGGCAAAACACCCTGAGCTGTGTCTGGGATGCGGCGTCTCCCGGGCAGCCAAGTAGTCACTTTTCTCATTCGCAACTTTTTGCATAATTTTCAAATTTCAATCAATTCGCCATTAGAACCCATGTTAAAAGAAGTTTACAGTCTTAATACAACAACTACAAGGTAAAATCGATTCAAACCCTACAAGAACATAGAAGAATGGTCTATATCTTTCGATTAATGCTATAAAAAGGACGCGTTAAATATCTCACATTTCTAAGTAGGCTCTCACGATCCAGCTCCATCAGGAGATCCTGCTCAGTGCACACGCACGCACGCACGCGCACACGCACGCAGGCACGCACGCGCGCACACACACACACACACACACACACACACAACCGCACTCACCGTTTCACTTCTATTCTACTAACACTTCAGCCGTCAATTAAAAGTCTGGATAATGACACAAAAATGCCTTTTTTTCAAAAAAGACAAATGACAAAAAAAACATTTTTTTCCCATATAATTGAATTTAATCATGATCACCATACAAATGGAAAGAAATGCCTTTACAAAGAGTATCAATGACTTTTCTTAAAATTAATGGTCAAGACGTTAATAGTCAAATGGATTTAATGATAGGGCCCTTCTCATAAGATTTTTTCCGCGACGATTGTGACCCTATGCAAGTTCACTTTTCTACACCTATTGTTCTGGTTTTACGATGAGTTGTGAGTTCAAATACTACCTTCAAACTGCAAAATAATTATTTTTACTGCTACAGGTGCGGAAACACGAGGGGAAATCAGAGCGGAGGAGGGAGAATTATACCGTGAAATATCTATCCGTAATCTGAATATACATCGAATCCATTTTTATACAACTTAATTTATTGCGCCTTTATATTTATTCAACACATTTATTATCGAGCGTACTTCAAAAATGCAACGATTCAAAGAGCGAGTCGTTATCGCACCTGGTGGATTAAGATCCATGCCGTTTTACTTTCTACGTAACGGCGAAATTCGTTTTCTGTTGTGCACACACACGCGCCAATGACTTGTGGAGAATTTGCGTTCATTGTACTCTGAGCAGTCGCAGAAAAGTTGCGTGACAAGATGACTCTGTCAGGGTGACACAGTGAAGACAGCGTGATGTGGCCGGAATCTGAACATGAACAACCGAGAGACCTGCCGGCAGCAGCGGTAGATGCAAGTATGTAGGTGCCAGTGTGCGTGGGGGTAGTTACGTCCTCGGTGTCTTTGTTGGTGGTGTGGATGTCGGTGTGGTAACTGTCGATTAGGGCGGTAACGGCGGTGGAGCCTGCAGAAATCGGGTCCATGCCCAGGGCAGGTCGTCTGGGCCATTGTCGGTGCCTGTCGCAGTGTGAATGTCGATATAGTGCCCGTGATGGTGTTGGTGGAGGTGGTGGCGGTCATTACATATTTGATCAAATGCTAGACACATTTGCACACAATTTATTGTATTAGAAATCTTAATATTTGATAAAAATATACAGTGCCCAATTTATAAGAGATACATTTTATGAAATATTATGACTTTTTAATACTATTTGTTGTTTAATTTGTTCAATGAATTGTCACCCCAATCGGAAGTCGAACCCGCGTCTTCTGCTTTACGCCCAGTTGCTCTAACTACTGAGCTACCGGTGATAATTCTTTGAGCGAATTGAATTATTAAAATAAACTGGTTATTCAGTAACAAGTTCACGGCTTGGATACATTTACTGTCGCGGAACATATTTTCCGACTTTCCAATAAGACGACAGGGTGGTGACAACAATACATTTTATACAAATTTATGTCTGTTATGAGGTCAAAAACTTAAAGAAAAACATTCTGGACATAAATGTAACTTCATTATCGTGCATCTCTTCTACAATTCAGTGGAAAATCTAGTTATTTGAATTATCTTTCTCCATGTCGCAGCAGGAAGTATTATTCCTTAACGAAGGACACAATGAGCGACAAGAGCCCAAATTTATAGCTGATTTACCCTTGAAAATCTATTTTATTCGATCGGAGCGAATATTTTTGTTAACAATCCTTGCAGAAAACGCTGATTTATTTCTGCATTCAAAATTCAAGTAGTATATGGCTTAGGGTAGGGATCACAGAATTAAGAAAACGTGCAGGAATTCACTTCTCCCGGCAGTCACACAGTTTTAACCGTTTTTGACGTAAAATAGACAAACAAAACGAACGGGTCATTACTAGGTGGAGGGTGTGTTGGCCGGGGGTAGCGGTCGGGTCGGGGGAGCGGCGCGAATCCAGTGCGGGAAACGGTGCCGCCGAGGATGTAACGGAAGGCCCCGATGCGGGCCGGGCCGGTCGCCGCCGGGGCTCGAACCGCGTGCTCTGCGAGCGGGCGGGCCGGCTGGCGCAGCGGCTTGGCGGTCAAGGACAGACCGACGCGGAAGCACCGGCAGCGACGGGGCTGCGGTGGTTGGTTGATTGATTGATTGATTGATTTTTTCGTGTTTCCGGGCGCGTCAACTACTTTGGTCATTAGTCCCGTTAGTGTAGTGCATGTTTTCTTTCTCTGGAGATGGCGGTGATCTTCCCCGCTGGATGGCAAGATCCGGCGCCGACCTATCGTCGGCTAGTGGAGCTTCCCCCTAACCAGGACTCTCCCACCAGCGGGGCACCGCCCCACCCGGGACAAGCTCTAAGCTCCCCACCGGTCGCCCGGAATATGTGGTAGTGTAGTGCATGTTAGTGTAAGTGTGTGTGTAAGGGGAGAGGATAGGACAAGGAATGGGAAGGACAGATCGCGCGCGGTCCGTGGCCCGTTTGGTAGAGAATTGCTCGGCATTCGCCTGGTGTTGATCGGAGAAACCACGGAAAACTACCGATCAGAGCAGCCGGACGCTAGAATTCTCCTCCAGACAGCAGCTGAATTCGATCTAGCTGAAAAGCTAGTGTCGAAAATCCTGCCGCCGTAAGGACCTCCCGGTCAGAGGCGCTGCAGAGACATCAGTTGATGCACTGAGCTACCGCTACCGGTGCTGCGGTGGTGGTGAAGCCGCCTTAGACATCATCCACAGCGCGCAATCTCCTCCACTACACCTGCGTTGCATGGTTTTCGTGGAGGATGATATTTTACAAATGATACTGGAGCGTTGTTTGGAATGCGAGTGGGGGAAAATGAGAGAACCCGCCACAGAACAGCATGGGTCCACCAAATCAACATGGTTCGACCGGTGTTTGACCTTCTGTACCCTCAGGTAGAAGGTGACCGGAGTATTCACTATTGCACAGGTCGCCCTTTAATCGATGGCGGTGTAGGTCTTGGTGGAGGTTCTGGCAGTGGTTGTGGTTATAGTGATGGTTGTGGCGGTAGATGATGTAGCGGTGATGGTGATACTATCCCCGCACGTTTGCTTGAGCCCTCATTTCGCTAGATGCGAGAGGAGTGGGGGGTTGACTATTTTGTCGCCAGCGACCATTATATGAAATTTGTGGCTCATTTTTCGATACAAAATAGTTTATATTACATGGGGGCAAACATAACTGGTTATTACATTTTGTCAATTTGTTGCTCTCATTTGTTCTGAATTGAGCGAAAGTTAGTAAAATAGTTGGGGTAGGTATTCCGGGGCTCAAGAAAACGTACAATACAAGTGATAGTGATAGTGGTAGTGGTAGTGGTGGTGATAGTGGTTGTAGTGGTGGTGGTGGTCGTTGTGATGGTGGTGGTGGTCGTGGTGGTGGTCGTGGTGGTGGTCGTGGTGGCGGTCGTGGTGGCGGTCGTGGTGGCGGTCGTGGTGGCGGTCGTGGTGGTGGTGGTGGTGGTGGTGGTGGTGGTGGTGGTGGTGGTGGTGGTGATGGTGATGGCGGGTGCAGCGCCGCGCTCTGCTTATTAGCCCACTTGGCGCGGAGGCTTTTCCGCTAGAAGGAGCGCGCAGGCCCGTTCCTCTCGTGCCCGAGTAGCGGTTCGCCCTCCGGAACATCGGCGCTCGCCACTCGCCCACTCCGCCCACTCTGCCGACTTCCAGGATCCACCCAAACCCTGCTTTCACGCCACAATTTACATCACAAATTTCAACCCAAAATATATCCCAAAAATGATAACACATTTGTACGGCAAGTGGATGAAGAAATGAAGCCAGATTGCAGATACTCGTACTGTATGAAATTTGTATGAAAATGGTCCACCTGACTACCGCATGGAACGCCGCGCCGATTTGCGAAGTTGAATATTCCATGACACATCAGATATCCGATAGTCTGATTTCACGGCGTGTCGTGACACTAATGTATGATTTGCGTTTATTGCTCTGGTTGTGTCAGCAGAGATTTTGCTCGCAAAATCCAATCGCCAATTTCCAACCCATACAACACTGACCTTATCTTTAAAAAAACAACTTTCAAGACGAACATGTCACGACTAATTCAACTATTGAGATTCTGCAATTGTAAAAACTTGACGATAAGAAATCTGAGGCAACGGATTATTATAAGTAGATGAGAGTGTGGGAAGTCTATTCAAGGAACAGGAACCAGGAAGGCTATTGGAGAATCTTTATCTGCAAAGCACGACGCGTGAATGTCACGAGCAGGTATTGAGATCGACGGCACCATAGCAGTTTCAAATTAACAGAAATCATTCATTCAGATCAAACGAAATTCAATCACAATTTCGGAAGTTAAAGGAGGTTATTTAGACAAAATAAACCTTGTTTTTGACGTGACCTTTTCTCTCAACATTATTACCCACGTGTCCGTCATTTCCGCAAAAGTCGTCGAGAAATTAATGTATTACATTGTGCGGATCAAGATCTTTAATTATCATTGATGTAATTTTTATGTTTATGTTTTTGTTTCCATAACCCTAATTGTAAAGCAACCTCAATATTGTAAAAACTTAATATAGTTAGTATAAAATGTAGTATGTTGAATATATTTAGTCGCAAATGGCCTCACTGTTGATGCGATTTAAAATAAATAAAAAAAAAATTAAAAAAAGATCTTGAAGAGAACACAATGAGAACGGCATTGGATCGTTATCCTTGTTTGCGACGAGATAACTGCGGTCTGAAAGCCAGAGAGGCAATTCCCGTCTATTTATTCTGCTATTTGTACGCCTGAATGGGCGGGAATCCCCACGGCGTAGTTGGTAAACAAAGTGCAATGCCGCCTATTATAATTGCAAGTGAAGTAACAGCGTGTTTCCCGTTACTAGGAGAAACCATCATTTCAAGGAATCATACGATAGGGCGTTCGGCACAAGACTAGACGCTGTAACTCAATTGGTTTTTGAAAGTCGTTTCACCAACAATCACGGACAACATTGTATGAAATGTGATAAGCAAATGTACGAAGTTTTGTTTGAAATTTGCCTTTTACGTCAAATTAATGACATTAGTTCGTCCCAACATAGAAATAAATGAAAAGAAACTGATAAGTGTGCGCCAAACACTTTTCTAAAACTGAAACATATTTAAAAAATACTTCGATTGTTTATGACTTATTGCGTGTGGAGAGAGTTGCTTCTGAATCCTAAAACATTTCAGCCCATCCTTGCGCGACAAGCACTTCAGCAAAACATTTCACAAACTTTTTAAAGTCAGCTGTGATGAACATACGTAGTTTTGATTCGACTTGGGTCATCTGACACAAAACTGTTAGGAATTTGAATTTGTTTAAAATGTGACGATAAGCAGCGCAAAGCGTAAATTACAGAGGAGGAAAAGAAATTGAATGAGGAAAGTAGAACTGGTGTTTTCGGAGTTAAGAGTCTGTGTACGAATTTGAAGCAGATGTTTACGTGAATGCTGAATTGTCAACACTACGTGCTATTTGCTTTCTTGCGATATACGCGAGGGCGAGTTCGATGGATAAGTATTCGTGAAGATTGCAAAATGCAGAGAAATCAAATCTGCAGTTCGTTTATCATTGCAAATAGTTTTTCTATAACTCGGGAACGAAAATGTCTAGTTTTTCGAATGTTAATAATCTCCCACTTTTCTAAATATTATTATTATTATTATTATTATTATTATTATTATTGTTATTATTATTGTTATTATTATTGTTATTATTATCATTATTATTATTATTATTGTTTTAACTTTCAACTATTTATCGTAAAAATATTGGGATGGGATAGTGGTATTTAAGAAAACGCGCGCAAATATTCTTCTCCCTCATACGTCATATACAGTGTTTACTGTTTTTTGACCGAATAAATCAAAGCAAATCAGGTTCTTATTGCTTACGTAGCAAGGGGTGTTTACTCCTATTCCGAGGACCTCGATCAGAACCCGCGCGTTGGAATGCACTTATTGGGTCATTGCCCTCCGGGCGGGCGTCAAATCCCGAGAGCCCAGTTAGCACCCGAGGCCGCGCGGGAGCGTGCCAGCCGCTAGCTTCCGCCCTAGCGGGACGCCGTTCGTGTCCCGGGGAGGGCGGACCTTGACCGCGCGGCGGCAACGGCACGGAATAACGACTTGGCAGCCTGGGACACGCCGCGCCGCGTTCTAGGCACAGGTGACGCCGTTTCCACGACCTTCCACAGGGAGCGATGCGGAATGGCGTTGCCACCTGCGCCCAGCACGCAGCGTCTCCCGGACAGCAATGTAGCAACT
>BLKR01009969.1:0-76216 GCA_011170035.1 Teleogryllus occipitalis
CCGTCCGTCCGCCTGTCCGTCCGTCCGTCTGCCTGTCCGTCCGTCCGTCTGTCCGTCCGTCCGTCAACAACGCTAGCGGGTAAACCTTTCTGCCGATTTTCTCCAAAATTGATATTCTTCAATCGATCTGCCTGATGGCGAAAATACGGGCGAGAAAGTACGTGCTGTTTTAGCACTTATTTTTAAATTCGCCCAATTCAACGTACCTAAAACATTTTTTTTTTTTTACTTTGCTAACTTAATATTAAATGTTTATTGGCACAAATGAAATTGATTTTGCTTTTGTACTGCTCAATGGTAGTTGTGCAAATTGTGGCATATTCAGTTTCGCTTACTGCGACAATGGAGAAATCGCACGACGAGCAATATGCTGCATGGAAATGTTACCTTTGCAGTAAAAAAAAATCTTCAGCCTGGGCGAATTTGATGCTTTAGAAGGCATATATGTTTTCCTCTACGGCAGAGACAGGAGGAGGTTCAAAATGTTGAGAGGAAGCTGCCAATTTCGAAGCAAGGTGGACCCGGCGCTGTAGTCAATGCATTTACGAAAATGAGCATTAACATTGCCACTGTTATAGTGAGAGAAGATCGACGAATGACTTATAGAGGAGTAAAAGAATATAAGTATCTACGTCTCCGAAAGCGAGAAACTATATCTTAGGTTCCTTGTACACATTGTATTGCGCTTGAAATAATTTTTTATATCTCAGTTTTCAATGAAGGCGCGATGCGGGATAAGAGCTGTACTCAGATCCTGTGAGTGTCATAAAGAAGATGGAGCCGTGAGAAAATAAACAAGCAACGATATCAGAAAATCATTCGTATCACTCGTGCATTGGTAACGGCAAAAATACACCTGACGCGTGTCTTAGCTGCACGCCTGGACAACAAGCCGATCAAGTGGACGTTTGTTCGCAGCTGTTGGTGCTCCAGGAAGATGAATTAGGCATGTGGCGTCTTCGGTGGTATGATGGTTAGAGTATGGGCAGTTGTAGCAAGTTTGCGAGTTCAATTAATTAAATAAATAATTCCCTTAAATATATTATTTTAAATGTGAGCTTCAGCTTGATTAATTTGAGTGCTTAATTTTTATTATTGCTTTTATTATTAATTGCTATTATTACTTTATTACCATTCCTTGCTATATTTATTGTCATGTTCTTGTGTAGATTTGTAAAGGAGTGTCATCTAAAATCGGCAATTTTGTGGTCATGTGGTAAATTGTACATTATTTTTGTACTTGTGAGAATTCTTCTTGCGTTATTATATACAAAACAATACTATTCACAAAAAATATGTTGCCTACAATTAATTTACTTTTGTTTGACAATATTAGTTTGGTTGTTTGACCCGCTGAGATCATCATGCCTCGTCCAACATGCCCAACGATTTGAAAAAAAAGTATAAATTTGTGTTCTCTTATGTTCTCGTGAGTATACTCTGTGTTGTTGTTTTTTTCGATGTGGATTCGTAAGTTTTGCACGTGAGAGAGACTTCAGAAGTTTCGCGTTTGAGGAGTTTCGAAGTGGATGTTGATATCTGATATTTTGAGCCAAATTGAAATTACTGGCATTTATGTAGGAAAAGGGAGTAACTATTTCCATTTCAAGTGAATTCAAAAACAGACATAAAAGGCGAAGAATTCACTAAAACTTTATGGCTAGTGCATCTCTGTTCGTGACAACAGACGCATTAACTTGTATTTTCCTATGAGCCGTGAAATCGCGGCCTCAGTATAGCAATCTGAAATTTTTAGTGACAATTATGTTTTCATATGTTCACTCTGTCTGATTACAATAATTTCTAAATCAGAGCTTTAGAAAATTTTATTTGCACAAAAAAATGTAAAGTTCATTTGCGTTTGATGTACAATTGTACTTCATTAGACACATCCAAACTTGCAAAATCCTCTTGTAAAATTCCTTCAAAGTCAGAACCTTGGCATTGTGAGGCCGCGAAGTGTCGAATATCATTGCTCGGATGCGAATGCCTCGTGTAGCATCACCGATGTTACCTCTAAGAACAAATTCTACAAACTTCCCCTACAAATGCAATTTGACTCTATCCAGTGTTTTGCCTCTAGGCACACCAGATACTCATTTTTGAGCTCAGATTCATCTTTTTCCGGTAACAAAATTAACCTATATACCTCAAGTGTAGAAGTGCTACTCTCTATCCTAAAAAGTATCCACTAAATTGTGTCGGCTCTCCCACCAGTAAATATGGATTTTCGGGACAACACTCTTTGTGTGTAAAATTGGAACGAATGAAATGTTCGTCTTTACTTCTACAAAGCACCTTTCATGAAGACGGAACACGAAAGTCCTGGCAGTATTTTGAATTTGAATGCGAGAAATTGGGAATGGGAATACTGAGAGCACTAAGTAAGTACTAAGCGACCCATCAACTTCTTCAGTTACCTCCAAGGACTTCGCCATGGTGTGATGGCTTGCGCATTGGACTGTTTATACCCACGTTCGCGAGATCAAAACTGTGCGTTACTTAAGGACCAATCTTTCATAAGGAAATTGCTCGTTCCTTCGGAAGGGAAATAAACCCGGTTGAGCCCTGACGCAGATTTGCTGAGTAACCCGAATGATGCCTCCGATTCAAATTATAAAGCCTTACATCGCTCGATTACTAGATCGCTTTATGTGGCATTGTTGCAGCAGGTGTTACGGGTCGCTCACGCTATTGTAATTGTATTTCGAATTGATACTGTCGACTGTTCGAATTCGAACTTCAGAAATATTTCATTTTTTGGTAATTTTTTCTCAAGTCATTCATTTTTTCACGTTCCTGTGTACTGGTAATAGTGTAACCCCATTGAAAACTGACTATTAAAAATAGTTACTTGTCTTGAGAATGTACTTACGACAATATATATGTGCTTTTGACATGGTCATTCCGTAAGGACCCTGATTGGAGAATCTGCTCCAATGCTACCTCTTCCTTGTGTTATACATTACATCAAAAAGTTCTTGAATAATTATTATTAGACTGTGTTGATATAAAACGCGAACTATGAGTGCCCCCGTACAGATGTAAATAAAACGGAATTAATACCTATTCTTAGACAGTCTCTTTCATTTTCATATAATTATGAGAACATAACTGTTTAGTATCTATTTACTGTGATGTGATGCTGTCAAGTTAATTCTTTATCAGTGATAAGCGCTATCTGGAAAATGATTTTTGAAGTTCGTTGTCTGTAGATCAGTGTTTGGTACAATCGTAGATAGTTTTGTTTTCTGTAACCGTGAGTCGAAATAAATGTTTCGCGGCAATTGTGCTCCTACGTATATTTACACAATGGTGATAATGGATAATGATAGATAAAATCTCCCTATTGCTAATAACCCTATGTCTGCACTGATCTACTTGAAAATCACCTTAAAAATCACGAGCTCTCCTGAGTTATTATGAGAACGTAAAGCACGGAGTATATAGTTATTGCCACACAAATCAAAAGCGAAAATAAACAGCATCTGAATACGATAGAAAAGTTTGGTGTTTGGGAACCCCCTCACTTATCACTTAAATATTACTGATCACTATGTTTCTCTTTACATTTAAATCTAGAATTGGAAAAAATTTCCTTACTACTGGCTCTGTAATGCAAACATACATCAACCCTCATGCGGCACTGAAAATAGCTGGTGCAAATAGCCACAATACGAAAGGTTCCATTCGGAAATAATTTGTTGGAACGGGCATGAATGTGTTTTTCATTAAAACTTTGAGAAAAGGAACAATAACGCTACTGCAAATTTTTCTTTTGAAATTTGGAAGTTCCGCTTTAAAAAAATAAAGCTCTTATTAGACTTCAGTTTTTTCATCTGGAACTGACTTCAGGCACTTTCGCATGATCTTCATAAGAAATAATTGGTAAAAACTTTCATTTACAAAAAAGTTTAATAGTTTTGGCAAGGACGACGATCACCCTAGTATTTAATTTAAAGCGTAAAAATTAGTAGAACAATGTAAATTGACCATGACGTGATCTAAATCGAAATGGCTTCTTTATGGAAAACATGGAAAACTGGTAAAAGCTAGGGAATTTCATTGCTCTGGGAAAGTCAGGTAATTTGTAGTGTCATTAGAAGTCAGTGCAAATTTTCAGGCGGTCATATTATTCCTTCAAATGATTAGCCCAGCAAAAATTGTGACTTTCTTTGTTGAGTATATTTACGTGTGTATTTTATCACAATCAGAAAGCTGACAAATTAGTACCATGCTTCCTTTCATATTTTTAAAAAATAGTGTGGAAGTCTACAAATTTTATCAGTGAACAAAACTAAATGGTCTGTAAAAACCAGAACACGGAAATTTGTTCCAGGAAATGAGTGGCCACCCTGGTAAATTGACTGTGAGGTGCGATCACGACGTCGGTGGTTAGTGGTTGAAGACTAAAAGTTCCGAAAAGAATAACAATTTGGAGAATTTTCTGTCTTTTATTGGTATTACTACCCAACTTAGTCTCATTCGAGTAGGTTGCCACTTTTAGTACCAGTTGATATTCTTCTTTGGTCCTATCTTTCATATACGGAAGTTAGATGACCCATGACGGTTTTTTTTGGGAAGAAATACTCAAGGTAGTTTCAAGTTGCCTTCCCTGTGTTTTCGACTCAAGCTTCTTTAGAAGCGTACGTCCGACACGGGTGTGGGGACCTTATCGAGTAGGCACGCCTGGCGGGCGGTCCCCTAATACGCCTGGGATATGACTCATTGTCTCTGCCAAATGTCGGTCTCAGTTACTATATGCGAACCGTCTACTGAGAGCGGTAGCTCAGTGCATCAACTGATGTCGCCTCTGACCGGGAGGTCCTAGGTTCGAGACCCGACGGCGGCAGGATTTTCGACACGCCTGTCAGCTGGGTCGAATTCAGTCGCTGTCTGGAGGAGAATTCTAGCGGCCGGCTGCTCTGGTCGGTAGTTTTCCGTGGTTTCTCCGATCAACACCTGGCGAATGCTAGAGCAGTACCCTAACAAACGGGCCATGGACCGCGCGCGATCTGTCCTTCCTCTTCCTTGTCCTATCTTCTCCCCTTACACTCACATACACTAACATGCACTACGCTACCACATATTCCGGGAGACGGGTCGGGAGCTTAGAGCTTGTCCCGGCTGGGGCGGTGCCTCGCTGGTGGGAGAGTCCTGGTTAGGGGGAAATCCCACTAGCCGACGGTTGGTCGGCGCCAGATCTCGCCATCCAGCGGGGGAAGATCACCGCCATCTCCCGAGAAAAAAACATGCACTACACTAACGGGACTAATGATCAAAACCGTTGACGCGCCGGAAAAGTCAATCAACCGAACCGTCTCACGGTGTGACCAGATGGCGAAAACGTGGCCAAAACCTCAAAAATTAAAATTTATTTTGGGGGTTTCCGACCATTCCACTTGAAAGAGGAATGTTTCGCACATCTGTTGTGAAAGTATGAAGGCTAATCCCTGTACCTGCTGCGTGCAGTGGAAGTTTGAAGTTGGAGTACACGGTCAGTGCTCTTCTAGCGTCAGAGGCGATAGTAAGCTGTGCTTTCCAATAGTTATAAAAACGTGCTACAAAATTATTTTTACTGTGTTTTCCAATTATGAATGTCCCTGTTGGTGGTAAGTAACACAAAAATTATGTTAATTTACTATGGATTACGATTATTTATATTCGATGCAATGTGATATAAAATCTAACTAGCATAAAAGTAATATATAACGCAATATAACACCTGCAAATTTTAATAACAATTTAGCTTGTACATTAATCATTCAGTTAAAAGAAAATTTGGCTGCGTCTTGCTGCAGATTCGTGTTTTATGAAATATTTTCTATCAGAGTCTATATCTCGTAGCGGCAACCGGCATTACTGAGCGGGGACTTAAAACTAACAATCATTCCATTCTCAAGTTCTGTACCGGCAAATATTGTGAATTGCTTGTGATAATGAATATTAGTCATTAGAATATTACATTACCTCTTAAGTTAATAAGGTATGGACGAGTATAAACGCATATCCAAGTTTTATAAACTATTGTTTTTCTGAGCACACCCATCTCTGCGACACGCTGCATTAGATAAATTAAGTGATTCGTTTAAAGAATTCAGTGAAAGAAAAGTTAATAATAAATCATTTAAATTGCATTCAGCTATAAGATTACTTGATCATCTTTCTAAAAATGCATTTATCGCGCGGATTCTGCCAAATAAGGTTTACTGAATAGTTACTAAAGAATGAATGCGTCGTGGCAGTGGTAAAATAATTTCGCATGGAATGTTATCAGTTCGTCGAAATATGTTTGTATAGATAATTAACTAATTCTTCCGATTACTCCTGAATTAATAAAAGAGATTTTCTTTCTGTGATCGTATAGAATGTTTCAATTTTCCTTGAAGGTACCCCGAGGTAGCCTGATTAGTAAAATTAATCGAGAATTTAGTTCACGATTTTTTTCAAATATAATGAGTGGGCATAAAGATTTATAAATTTATTCGTCGAATAGAGTCATTAAATAAGTTATGAATGAAGCAAACACTTAT
The DNA here is from genome assembly GCA_011170035.1 of Teleogryllus occipitalis. Taxonomy (NCBI): domain Eukaryota; kingdom Metazoa; phylum Arthropoda; class Insecta; order Orthoptera; family Gryllidae; genus Teleogryllus; species Teleogryllus occipitalis. The sequence goes on from BLKR01009969.1 coordinate 6,534, forward strand.
TGCAAATTTCTGCAGTTTTAGGTTTTATGACTAATTTCTTATGTGTGTGTGCATCTCGACCGGGACCAGTGTCATACTGAAATATACGAAGGGTACAATGGGTTTTGTACTAATAAGAAATGCGTATAACGATTTATAACTCATATAAACGAATAGAGTAATTCTATAAATTATAAATAAAGGAAACCTATATTGCAAATATCTGCGGTTTGAGGTTTTATGACTAACTTTTTATGTGCGTGTGCATCTCGACACGGAACACTGTCATAGTGAAATATATACGAAGAGTTCATGGGGTTTTGTACTAATAAGAAATACGTATAACGATTTATAACTCATATAAACGAATAGAGTAATTTAATAAGTTATAAATAAAGTGAACACGTATTGCAAATATCTGCGGTTAGAGGTTTTATGACTAATTTTTAATGTAGCGAGTTCATCTCGACCCGGAACAGTGTCATAGTGATACATACGAAGGGTTCATGGGGTTTTGTACGAATAAGAAATGCGTATAACGAATTATAACTCATATAAACCAATAGATTAATTCAATAATGTATAAATAAAGTAAACGTGTATTGCAAATAACTGCGGTTTTAGGTTTTATGACTAATTTCTTACGTACGTGTGCATCTCGACCCGGAACAGTGTCATAGTGAAATATACGAAGGGTTCATGGGGTTTTGTACTAATAAGAAATGCGTATAACGATTTACAACTCATATAAACGAATAGAGTAATTCTATAAATTATAAATAAAGGAAACCTATATTGCAAATATCTGCGGTTTGAGGTTTTATGACTAATTTCTTATGTGCGTGTGCATCTCGACCCGGAACAGTGTCATAGTGAAATATACGAAGGGTCCATGGGGTTTTGTACTAACAATAAATGCGTATAACGATTTATAACTCATGTAAACGAATAGAGTAATTCAATAAGTTATAAATAAAGGAAAGGTTTATTGCAAATATCTGCGGTATTAGGTTTTATGGCATTTCTTACGTGCGTGTGCATCTCGACGCGGAACAGAGTCATAGTGAAATATACGAAGAGTTCATGGGGTTTTGTACAAATAAGAAATGCGTATAACGATTTATAACTCATATAAACGAATAGAATAATTCAATAAGTTATAAATAAAGTAAACATGTTTTGCAAATATGTGCGGTTTGAGGTTTTATGATTAATTTCTTATGTTTTGTATATGTTGTTTCTTATGTATGTCTTAATTACATTTTCGGTCGTCATATTGGATCCGCCATATTGTTTTGTGTAATTTTGATATCAGATAAGAAATCAGCGACCTCGAAAACCCCCATGTACAACTTAGTAAATGAATTCGAACCCATTTGTGGTTTTGGCCACGTTTTCACCATCTGGTCACACCGTGCGTCTGGGGGAAAGTGAGATCTCGTTAGAGTGGGATGTCGAAGGGATTTAATTTTCCCCAGGCATACCACCAGGATTCTTTTACATGACACAAGTGTGACATGGCTTCTGTGGATTTTCCACCCTTCGAAAATCCGCTCACCTTGGCCGGGATCGAACCCGCGCACTGGGGGTTCAGAGACCAGTAAACTAATCCCTCACCCATTGAGGCCCCGCCAGTTGATATAAGACGGACGAAATGTGCAAGAGCGCTCGAGGGAGTGCGGTAGGTACCAAATTATTGGAAGTCCCTTTCATTTGAATTGTTCTCGCCCGCAGGTGCTGGTGCGGGGACGGGGTCGGGTGCGGGGGGCGGCGTGGTGTGCTACTGCGAGGGCCACTGCCCCAACAGCGAGGTGAACGGCACCTGCCTGGGCCAGCCGGGCAGCCAGTGCTTCAGCGCCGTGGAGCAGGTGCCCAACCCGGATACCCGCGGCTACGAGCTCGTGCGCACCTTCGGCTGCCTGCCGCCTGACGAGCAGGGTTTCATGCAGGTAGGTGGCTGCGACTCGCCTCGCCTCGCCTCGCCACGCTTCCCTTCAGCACCTCCGGTCCTCTGGACTCCTCGGACCTCTAAACTTCTGGGCCTCTGGGTCTTCTGAGTCTTCTTGATCCTCTAGACTTCTTGTTCCTCTAGTCTTCTGGCTTCTTAAATCCTCTAGACTTCTTGATTCTCTAGTGTTCTGGGTCCTCTGGGCCTCTAGACTTCTTGAACCTGTAGACTCCTTGGACCTCTAGACTTATTAAACATCTAGTCTTCTGGGTTCTCTGGACCTCTAGACTTCTTGATCCTCTGGACTCCTTAGATATCTGGACCACTAGACTTATTAATCCTCTAGTCTGGGTTCTCTGGGGCTCTAGACTTCTTGACCCTTCTGGACTTCTTGACCCTTCTGGACTTCTTGACCCTTCTGGACTTCTTGACCCTTCTGGACTTCTTGACCCTTCTGGACTTCTTGACCCTTCTGGACTTCTTGACCCTTCTGGACTTGTTGACCCGGACTCTTGACCCTTCTGGACTTGTTGACCCGTCTGGACTTGTTGACCCGTCTGGACTTGTTGACCCGTCTGGACTTGTTGACCCGTCTGGACTTGTTGACCCGTCTGGACTTGTTGACCCGTCTGGACTTGTTGACCCGTCTGGACTTGTTGACCCGTCTGGACTTGTTGACCCGTCTGGACTTGTTGACCCGTCTGGACTTGGTGACCCGTCTGGACTTGGTGACCCGTCTGGACTTGGTGACCCGTCTGGACTTGGTGACCCGTCTGGACTTGGTGACCCGTCTGGACTTGGTGACCCGTCTGGACTTGGTGACTCGTCTGGACTTGGTGACCCGTCTGGACTTGTTCCTCTAGACTCCATGGACCTCCTATTTTTTAGATGTTTTGTTTCTCCTGTGTTCGTGTTGGTTCCCTGATCCTGTAGACGTGTTTGTTCTCTGATCCTTTAGACTTGTTGCCTGTCTGTTTCTTTCACTTGTTGGGTCCTTGGCCTGCCTATCTCTTGCTTTTCTGATCCTTGAGTCTTGATCCCAGGACTTGAGGCTTCTTTGCCCCCTGGATCTTGAAACTCCTGGCACGCTATTCTGATGGTCTGCTGATTCTGATTGTCTTTCAAGTTGTTCCTCTGATCTTGTTCTCTTAGACATGTTAATCCTCTTTCTCTGACCATGTTCCGTGTCCTTTTACCCCTCTTGTTTTCTTGATTCTGGATCTCTGTCATCTTGCTTCTCAGGCCTGTGTAGTTCTCAAGGTTTCTGGTCCTGTGATCATCTCTGTTTGCTTTGTTTTTGTCTTTCTTTGCCACTTTGGATCTTCCGGTTCGATGTATTTTCTGGTTCTTAACTCCTCTTTGTTCTCTCGCCTTGTGGTTTTTTCGGACCTATTTGACCTGGATCTTTTAGTCTTGTTCTTCTGGTTCACATAATGCTCTTTTCTGTCTGTTTTCTCTGCACTCTTGCTCTTCTCTTAGCCATGAGTCCTTGAGCCAATTGATTCTCTTTGCCCATGTCTTGGTGTAGTCTGGTGATTTCAATTCTGAGAAATCATGTATTGTTCACATAAATTCTAGTACTAATGACTTGAATATTTATTAAGAGTTAAGCTACATAGAACAACTTGGGCAGAATTTCCCATAAGCTGAAACATCCAATTTATGTGAAGAAAATATGGTTTTATTTGCTATGATTTGTGATGTCTTCCAACTTTTTCTAGGGCTCTGTACCATAAATGCTATTCAATTGTCTCTACAGATAATAAGCTTGGAAAAGACGAGATCAAACCCTATTATTAGAAACCAAAGTAGCACAACCCCGTAACTAAATACATCGTTGTGCTTGCAAAAACAGCCATGTGAAGTATTAAGGGAAAATGAACCTAAAGGAAAAGTGTGTTTCATTGGAATTTTGGAAATGTGTGCATTCCTTTAGGTTCATTTTTCCTTCCTAATTTCACTTCACATGGTTGTTTTTGGCAGGCACAACGATGATTACTGCTGGATAGAGAATTACTCCTCAGAGGTTCATCAAAGAGAATTGTGAAGAAAAACAGAAGTTCACAGATTGCATATTTCAATTTTTGGGTACATATTATACAGACAAAACACATTACAGAGCAACAGACTTTACCATCATGCATAACTCGGAAAGGATACATCCTAGTCGTAAAACGTTTTTGTGTCCTCCCTGCAGGGTCACAAGTTATGCTTTGTGTACTGTAATCTACAAACAAGACCTTTTTCAACATTCTATAAATTTTTCATGTTTCTGTCGCTTGGTAGCATACATTACCAGAAACAGGGAAATTTGGGTTTGTGTGTGTAGCTATTTTCACTTTTAAAACAAAGTGTGGAATGTTTGAATGGGTCCAGCTAAAAGCTAGTAATAGTTACCTGGCTGCATTCATTTTATTTCTCTACTGAACTACCACTAACCATAGTAAATCTGGAATTGGCAGCTGTGCTTAACATTGGTGAGTCAAGATGTGCTGCAGTGAAACTGTTATAGTTTTAAACAATAAATCACTGAATGCTTATGGTTTAATTTTTTCCCATGAGGTGACAGCTTAGTGAATTTAAACCGATGACAGCCAATGTCAGAGGAATTAAATAAATGTTTCTGTTCATTACGGCTTTGAACTATTAACTGTTCAAAAATATCATAGCTAGTATTTCATTACTTTGCCTTTCTAAGAGCTGCTTCAGCCACGAATGATGTGTGTGTGTTTATTGCAGTGCAAAGGTCACCTGGTACCCCACAAGGAGAGCAAATCTATCCAGTGCTGCAACGACGTCGACCTCTGCAACAGGAACCTTATGCCCATTCTGCCCTCAACTCCCAGGCCTGTCACGCAATATGATGACACGGTTCCCTATATTGTACTTATTGTCTCTGTCACAATCTGCCTGTTGCTGTTTCTCATCATTGTAACATTTGTTTACCTTCGGTAAGTTGATGATGCTGCACAATCTGAGTAATTTGCAATACTAAATACATACAGCCCCATTTAAACTTGAGTTTCTGAAATGTTTTCAGAATTTAAATTTTGACATTTTATCTCATTGCTTTGTGCAGAAGAAACATTGTAGGTTCTTTAAAAATTAGGCTGCAAAAATAAAAAAGTGAGAGAATAATTTAATCTATTTTTGTAATAAGTTGATTGCATATTACGAATGCTTATTGCAAGTGCTGTGTGGTGTGGTTGCAGGTACAAGAAGAAAGAGGACCAACGCAGGCAGTGCTTACTGCAGAGCCGCACCTGTGACCCATACCTTGGGCCTGGAGGAACTCTGCAGGATCTTATTGAACAGAGCTCCGGCTCAGGGTCGGGGCTGCCTTTACTTGTGAGTGTTACCATGGGGAACCTTGACTGTGTGTCAGTGCACAGGAATGAATGGAACACAAGAATTGTAATTAATTTAGTTAACTCTTCAGTGTGAGAGCACTTTTTTGTGCCTCAGCCAGCTGATGTGGGATGGTTTTTTTTGCACAATACGCAGGATGCACTTCATTCTCTAAAATTTTCTGAGGTCACACTATTTCCTATCATATTGCCCCAAGATTTTCAACGATGGCTTTATCTAAAATAGACTTTTATTTTGTAATTGCGTTGTGTAAATGTGTAAATGCATGAATTCTGAACATGTGTTATTTGGCACAGTGCTTCAAGATAAAAATATTGATTATTGAAATATTATAATTCATGTTAATCAAGTGTTAATTTCACGATAGAATCATTCATCTCACGGTCAGCTGAATCACATGAATTATCTTCCAAAAGTATGCAATTTCATAGCTGGACAAATCATCCTTTTAACAGAGCATTATGTTCAAGCCGAGTAGAATGTTTTGATTTGAACATTGATAGGATGACAAATGAATTGAGGCATCCAGTGAGAGAGGGAGCTAACTGACAAAATTCAAAATATCGATTTATGAATGTATTTAATTATGAACACAATGAATATGTCAATAAATTGTGTTTTGAATATTGTGGGTTATCTCCCTCTCTCAGTGGATGCCTCAATTGATCATTATAATGTATTCTGTGTACTAGCATATACATTGTCTAGAAAGATGTGAAAGTAGATCTCAAGTATTTCTTAATGTGCCTAACTAAGCAGAACAAAGCAGAGAGTACACACTTGGTGTACTCTCAGACAGGCACATAGTTACACACTTGGTGATGGAAACCATCCAGGTGCAGAGGAAGTTGCTCTACATTGCAGGGATAAGGGAAGAAACTCGTTCAGAAAATGTTCTGCTTTTTGTAGCAAAAACTTCATGAGAATATATCACATCACAGTCGATAATAGAGTGAAACGTTTTGTCATTCGCCATGAAAAAAAAAACGGCTCTGCTGAGGTTAAAACAGTTCTCATTTATGTAGATGCAAAATTTTTAGATGTGACACATTTCTTGTGCATCAGTGACATGGCTCCAAGTTGCACATATTCTTCATTATCTAGTACTTGTTCATTTAAATTTGCTGGCTGAATAATAGGTACTTCTGTTGTCTTGAAAGTACAGGTCCAAACTTACACAATAAAGTGAAATAACCAAATTGTTGGCTTCTGTTTGCGATGTGTATATTATCACCAATTATAAGAAACAACTCAGAGAGGAGCTGATATTCAAGCCCATTCAATGATTTTTCTTTACACTGAATTCTTTCAGTGTTTTGGTTACTGCAAGTCACTGAGCTTTGCTCGCTGAATGAATAATGAGGATACATTGACTTTCCATCGTTCTGATGTAAACAGATTAACACCATCTATATTAGCAAACAAAAAAGAAACAAATTATACCTTAATATTTTTCATTTTGTTTGGGTCTTGTTATGTACAGGTGACTATGGTTATAGTGAACCCTCAGTTATAGTGAACTTAAGTCACTGGTCCCGTTTCACTTACAATACAAATAAGCAAAAGAAACTTCGGTTATTGTGCACCTGAACCTTGGCTATAGTGAATATAGGAAATACAACGTCCTGTAAATTAAATCTCTCATGGAAAAGAATATAATCGTCTCAGTGCCACCAATACCAACACAAGGCAGCTTGAAAAAAATATCTTCGGCTAAGAGTCATTATCAAAGAAGACTCTCCTGAGGTTAAGGTGGAAGACCCAGAATGGGCACCTTACTGATGACCTTATGCCACTCGGTTTCACTGCAGAAACAAAGGCCACGTCCTGCGTGGACTGCAACTGGCGGCGGCGACACGCGATTGCTTCTTCAGTTTCAATCATGGTGTTACCGGATATTCCGCGAGACAAAGCGCATTGTGTTCTACTTAGGTACCAGGAAGAACGTCTCTGCCACAGCCTGATAATATCTGCCGTGCTGTGTGGAAAAGCAATCAGTTTCGTTAGCCGCTTGCGCCATCCCACTACCGAAAGCATCTTGTATGTTATTAGTAGAGTCTGGAAAATGCCTTTTTTGCCTATTTTATTTCTTTGAATGTATTTTTAGGCAACTTACCTCTTTATCAATTTTTACCTCAGTTATGGCTTTTGGGAGGGTCTTATAAAGCCTGTATGTTGGAGGTAATTGCCTAACTGAGTGTTAAAAACCTATAAGTACCTATATTGAATTTTCCACATTTTTAATATTTTTTGTTCACTATATTTTGTTTTCAACAATCATTTTTTAAGAAATCACTTATGGGTAATTTTTTACCAAACAAGTAACAACCACATAAAATCTGCCAGGGCGTCCTTTGATCGAGAAGCCCTATGCCCTGTGTGTTCTTGTCTCTAACATGTCAAGCAGGGACAACACATAAAGATGTATGAGAATTTGACACTGTACAGTTTACCTGACCTACTTCGCCGAAGGGTGCTCCAGAGAACTGGAAATTGCTCTCATGTTTCTGATCTTCGCAATTATTAGTGAGCTGTTTCGTACTAAGAACACAATTGTCTTAAAAAATAGTGCTTCTTGCATCTTTCGTAGATTGGTACATACCAGATCAGTAAATTTGGTGTTCCTGTTAAGCATGCTACAATGCCAAAAGAGAAAGTTTTGAGTTGTACATTGCAGAAAGAGTGTATTTATGGAGAAAATTCACGGCGGCCCGGAAATGTATTTTTTTGCATAGTTTACCACTATGTAAACTATGCAAAAAAATTTCTTGACACATAAAAAAACTGCAACTCCTGCAGAAGATGCGCAAAAAAGTGAGAAATACTATTCAAACCTTCTTCAGCAAGTGCAGCCAAAACATGAAGACAAGAAAGAATTTCAACCCTGACTTGTGTTGTGCCGGAAATATTCCGTTTTCAAAACTTGAAAATCAAACATTTAACCAGTTTAACCAAGAAAATATACAAAATATAAAATTCCACACAAGTCAACTCTAAGCAAACATTATCTAACTCCGCAATATATTTTGACAATTGAAGGAATTCGATTTGTTTTTAGAGAATTGTGTTCATCCTGTATGTAGTATATTTTAGGTATAAATTTTAATATTATTCAACCCTAATGCCCATTTCCCTGCCTATTTTTAAGTTTTTACCTTTGAAGAGCCTGCTTACTGTCAACTATAATGCCTATTTCCCTGCCTTTCTTTAAGTTTTTAAGTGTCTATTTGCCTGCCTATTTTCGGCCGTTTTAGTGCCTGCATATCTAAGCTCTAGTTATTAGGCAAGTAAAAGGGTCTGTGGAGAGTGGGACGGTGTTGCAACAGTGCGAGAGGCTTTGAACAGTGTCAAGATTGCTTTACATTAATTAGAGACAGAGGACAATGCAGAATCAAGTACAGAGATAGTACAAACTATGAAGAAGGAACTACAGAAACTACTAATGAAGAAGTATGAAGCAAACAATTGAAAACAGTTCTTTTAAGGACATAAATATATTAAAATTTTCAGTTTGTTTTATTAATGTACTTTGCTGTATCTCAATATTAATGAAATCAATCGTTATGGAGAAATTCTATTTAATTTTCATATCATTGGATATAGTGAACCTCAGGTATAGTGAACCAAAAATGTTAATCCCCAGAAGGTCACTATAACCGGAGGCGACTGTATGCATGTTTGTGGTTTTCTTTTAGTCATTTTTGTCTTCATCACAGTTGTTTTTATTTTATTTTATTTCATTTTTTACCTTTCTTTACAGTATTTATAGGATTGTAATTTGCATGGTTGGTGCTTGTTGCTTTTCTTAGGTGCAAAGGACGATTGCCAAGCAAATCCAAATGGTGCACTCTATAGGCAAGGGTCGCTACGGTGAAGTCTGGCTGGCAATGTGGCGAGGGGAACGTGTGGCTGTTAAGGTGTTCTACACTACTGAGGAAGCCAGCTGGTTCCGAGAGACTGAAATCTACCAGACTGTTCTCATGCGACATGAAAACATTCTGGGTGAGTCATAAATTTGTTTGTTTATCCACATGTCTAACTATGAATGGGTATAAAATTCTGTTAACCTTATCTTTATGACCACTTATAGCATTCATGTGGGTGCTTTAATTATGAATAAGAATGTACTCTTGGCTTGTACAGTGTGAATCCTGGGTTTCTTGCATGTTGCTAGGGTTGCCTTCTTGCATTTGGAAGGGCCTATGAGATCTTGGTATGTTTTTTCAGGTTTCATTGCTGCTGATATTAAAGGCACTGGTTCATGGACCCAGATGTTGTTGATCACCGATTATCATGACAATGGTTCATTGCATGATTACCTTCAGACTCATGTTTTGGATTCATCCTCTCTTCTGACACTTGCCTTATCCGCAGCCTCAGGAGTAGCTCATCTCCACACTGAAATCTTTGGCACCCGTGGCAAACCAGCCATAGCTCATCGAGACATAAAGAGCAAAAACATTCTTGTGAAGCGAAATGGACAGTGCGCAATTGCAGATTTCGGACTGGCTGTGCGCTACCTCAGGTAGGAATGCTCAATTTTTTGCAAAAATCTATTCTTAGATTGATAAGTTTTTTTCAGACTATTGTTGTAAATCATTTGATTGTCTATGAACAGAGATACATTCTCTTTTTCTGTTTTTACTTTCTCACTACAGAGTAGAGAGAATGTTATGTAACGCTGCACAGAAAAACGGCATGAAACAGGAGGGCCCTGGTAACGAAAAAGTGGATAAATCGAGTTGCTAAATTTAGAAAGAAAAAATAAAATCCTCTATCACATTTTGTAGCAAGAATCCATGTTTTGTGTGTCCTCGATATCGAAAAATCGATTGACGGCAAAAAGTCTGTCCATCTGTGAACAACACTAGCAGTTAAACCATTCAGCTGATTTTGTCCAAAATTAATACTGAGCAATTGAATAAAGACACTGAAAATGCATCTTATTATAAGCTGAATAAGAAATTGTATTGGGAACATTGTTGAAGGTTTTGTTGTAGTTCTTTAAAGAACCGATACATAACGTTTCATGTACCATATCAAGAAAAAGGCAATTTGGCGGATGAATATTTATTTTCCTTCATACCATTGATCTAAACATGAGTGCAAACACTCACCTTCCTTGTTTATCTGCTTGTTCAGTCATCTACGATAACACAAATTAATTTGCCTTTTTAATACAGTAATTTTTCTTCATGTATAGTTGTCCCATGACAGGGGTGGGTAGGCTTCTGTATTTCTTGATGATTGAGGCAGTTTGCCAAAGCCAGCACTTAAAAGAAATTGAATTTACTATTCAGAAAAACTGAAAGTAATCAATCAGAATATGTTGTGTGTTTTGGCTTAATTATTTCATATTTTCAAGTTCTTGGGAAGAGTGTGCATTCAGAAGTTTGAATTGAAGATTTTCAACACTAGCTGTATACCTAGGTCATATTCAAATGCTGACTGGAGGAGAAATCTATCAGCTGGCTGCTCTGATCAGTTGTTTTTCGTAGTTTCTGTTATCAATTCTGGCTCTGGCAAATCCTGGATATTGACACCCTATCAAATGGGCTACAGACCATGTGTGATTTTCCTTCCGTTTCGTCATCCGATCCTCTCCTTTTCACCTACACTTACGCTTTCACGCACTACATTACCACTCATATTAGAATACGAGTTGGGTGCTGAGAGCTTGTCCTGACTGGAGTGGCCTCTGCTGAGGAGAGATATCCGATGTGGGATACAGTCTGCAAGCTGATGCGTAGGTCAGCACAAGATGGAACCATCCAGCAGGGGTGGAATCGCCACCACCTTCGAGGAAAGAACATTCACTACAGATTCGGGACTAATGAACCTAGTAGATGGCATGCCTGGAAACCTCAATTAATTAATCAATCAATCAATCAATCATTGAAACAATGATCCTGTTGAGGCTTGGGGGTCAGGATAGTAATTGAAACTGCTATCAATGTCATAATTGTATGATTTTATTTTTTGTGGTTTAGTTGTCATTTTCCTTATGAAAGGGTCATGCCCAAGATATCTCAGTTTTTTTGTTATAGCTTTAAAATGCCGTTATTGAATTATTTGTGTCAACAGGAAGGTGGTGATTTTGATTCATGAGATGAATTAGAACCATTTAATTGTCATGTTGATTTGTAGACTATTTTTCTGGGGTGTTTTTTCTTGGCAGTGCTTTTTCCAACATCCACGCTAGTTTAAAGGGAAATAATTTTGGTTGGTAAATTTTTGTGATGTAAAATTCAGATGATTCATGTCAAATAAATATAGTAAACATTGTATCCTATTTTCAGCTCACTAAATGAAATAGACATTGCTCCAAACACTAGAGTGGGAACCAGGAGGTACATGGCCCCAGAAGTGCTGGATGAAACATTGAACACAAGTCTCTTTGAGTCCTTCAAGATGGCAGATGTTTACTCATTGGGGCTGGTGTTCTGGGAGATGTGCAGGCGGTGTGCCACAGGAGACAAACTGACAGCAGCAGATGACTATCAGCAACCCTATTTTGACTGTGTGCCTAGTGATCCCACGTATGAAGATATGCACGAAGTGGTGTGTGCCAAGAGGATCAGACCACCCATCTCTCCTCGGTGGGAGTCTGATGAAGTAAGTAGTTGATCTTATCTCTTTAATGTGAATCTGGAATCCTTAAAATTTTCAAAACCTAAGATGGGAATACGAATTTTAAAAGCTGAGGAAAAAGTTGGGGAAAAAACAGGCATTAGGTTTTGAAATTCTCTGTGTGTCGGTACATTTTGTTAGCTATGGCTGCAATTATAACTTTGTACAATACAGGCAAACAAGTGATTGGACTGTAGTTCTTTGCCAAAGAACTGCCTCTCGTTTTGGGTAGCAAATAAGTGATGCCACATGTCAGTCATTCCGGAAGTTCCTTTGGGTTTTCTAAAATTTTATTAACTGCCTTGGCTAAATGAGAATGTAATGCTGTTATTTTCTTAATCTAATAAAGCTAGATCTTATCAATTCTGAGGGATTTCCAATTTCCCATGTCCTTAATTGCTTGGAAGAAGTTACGTGTAAGAGGAAATCCCAAAATTGCCACAAAGATGACAAACTGTTTAACTCGAAATCTCAACCAAGGAATCATTACTTCAAAAATATATCAATATTGTACAGAAATATGAGAGTATTATTGAGTAAACTGGATTTATTTTTACTAATGAAGCTTACTAGTAAAGGAGTGTGGACTGACTAATGAAATGAGGAAGAAATAATTTCAACCCTAAATTATAACCTGCTTAAGGGAAAAGTGTTCATGTTACACTGTTAACAATAATCCATTTGAGAAAAGTTATTTAAATGTAAACTAACAAAATATATTCCGTACTAAAGGAAACTTGGAAAGAAATAACACTGCAATTATAATATGTGAATGTTTATGTGAAGAACTGTGTTTACCAGAAATATCAATAAATGCAACAAGAATTTTGGAAAATTTATGGTCAAAGAATGTTCATTTATATTCCTTTCTCAAGAACTAAATTTACTATCTGTAATCATCTGGATATTTTAATAAACTGAAGGAGAGAGACAAAAAAGTTGAAAAGAAAATATTTTGGAGACTACTACGATGCAAATGAATTTGTAAAAGCATAACAAATATGTAAAGCAATAACAAATAACCAAACATCAACAAATATAGGAATTTTCCTATATTTGATGAGAAGTCAAAATAACCCAAATTAACTCTACGAAAATAATTGCAAATGTTCTGTCATATGAATTATCAAAATTGTTAGTAAGAAAAGAGAAATCAGAAATATCTACTGTTGAAATGACCTCCAGATTAACCGTCTATTTATTGATGGAACATCTATGTTCCACCAGTTTTGTGGAGCTGTTTGTATTCTGAAACACATTGGAAAACCATGGGGACCGATCAGTCCAGGTTACAATATTTTGTTCTTTCATCATGAGGTATCAGCCATGGCTGGTCGTCTTGTGCAAATTCGTTTACAAATGTTTTGCAGAGCGATGTTGTTGGTGTAGTGGTGACGGAGTGATTAGTACATCAAGCTATTTCTGGGATCAAAACAGAGTATTTGTTGTGAATAAGATAAGACGATATTTTTTAATTATTGAATGTAGTGTTCAGAGAAAGATCTAAGACTGCTGAAAGTTCACCTCCAACTCGGAAAGTAAGGAAGTCTGCATTTTGTGTCCCAAAAGACAATCGTTACCAAACCGCTGGAACGCTTTGGCCCAGTACCAGATTACTGCACTGCCAGCCTGAGGCGCGCAATTTTTGGGGGCGCATGAATTTCAGCGGATGCAAAATTTCTTAAGGAGAACTTATGAATGTTTTTATAGAAATATTTCTTTTCATATTTGTATCAAAAGAAAGTGTTAATTAATCAAATATAGTCCCAAAGGACCCAGTACAGTGGAACATTGACAATGGTTTTAGAAAAGTGGTGGCCAAACATGGATTTAAGCAAAATGATGACATCAATTTTTCTACCTCTAAAAGGCATTATACAGATCAAAGTCAATATTTATCAAAATAGTATTTCTCAAAAACAATGGCAAATGGTGCTGTTGTCAGAAGGTAGGACCGTCATAGTACATTCCCCATGTACAGGACATGTCTTTTGTGCTCCTTACAAGTTAATGGTGGACTACTTTGCTCGCTACAACAGAGCTTAATGACTGGAAAATAGCAACAGCATTTCTGAATGATTACAGTTTCGAACATCAAGATTGCGTAAGAAAATTTGTATGTAGGTCTGCAGTTTTAGAAGGAGCGGATTCAGAGCTTGTGAAACAGCTCAAGAATAAGGTGGAATATTCTGGAAATGTTCTGAAAAGAATTGTAGAAACTGTAATTTTAGCATCAAGAGGATTGTGTTTTTCGGTAAGAACGAGATGATTGGTTACAGAAAGAAAACTTCTTAGGCTGCATTGAGTTGATATCCAAATTTGATCTTTTATGGCTGGCCATCTCGTTCGGTGAGGAAATATAGGATTACATTCTAGAAAAAAAGTTAAATAATGATAATTCGGAGGGTATTCTTTATTAAAGAAATTGTTGTTACAAGATATATTTCCAAACAAAATTATTTTAAGACTCTAATGATGTCTATGACTTAATGCAAATGGCGAACCATCTTTCACTGCTTTGAAGCACGTAAAAAATTATCTGAGATCGAGTTGTAAACAAGGCACATTGATTGCATTATCTCTTGTTATGCATAGGAAATGACATTTTGGGACAAGTAGAGTTTGAAGACACTGTTAAGAAATTTGCTGAGACTAAAGTGAGGAAACGAGATTCTACATGACAAAGCATATTTTATGCTAAATACTATTTTGACTTTAATATCCAAATTATTTTTGTAACAAAATGTAAATTATACCCAAAACTAGATATTATTTTATAAATAACTTATATTTTTAATTTATTGACCTACAAATGGTTGATGTAAAAAATTGCAAACGTATATCAATTAATATTATACATATAAAATATTTGCTTAGGTTACAAATATCGCCCAACATTTTTTTAAATTGAAAATATTATAAATAACTTGTGTCAAAAAAGTAAATAAAAAAACAGGATGCTAAAACATTTGACAGCCTAGGGCGCACATAAGTCAGGCATTGCTTTGGCCTATATTCTCACCTGGGAGAGGCAGATGTGAACTGTGCTCTTCAAGGAAGTTTGAGGCAAAGCCACATTCTAAATGTACAGAGCGTAACATATTTTTAGTGTAAACGAGAAAATAACATTTTTTTAAATATCATCAAAGGTAAATCTGACAGCATTTGGAAGAGCACAGACCTGGCGGGAGTCTCAAGTGCCATTAAACAAATTCGTAATTTTTTATCTTTATCAAAAATCTTATCTTTATCAAAATATATTAAAAAATATTTTGTTGATCAACAAACAATTATTACTTATTATACCAACCCCAAAAATTAAGATGATGTTATTACTTTAATTTCATAATTCTGTAAATACAGGGTTAATAAATGAATATTGTAACTAATTATTTTTCTGGCCTTAGATAGGTCTGTCCTGAAACTCCTTGTAAGATAGGAAGGACTGTTGGAGAGTAAGTAATGTGGTCTTGAAAGAAAGAAAGAAAGAAAGGAAGGAATTTTTATGAAAAGAATTAACTGCAACTGATTTTATAGAGTGAGAATGTTTGTGTCTGGTCCTTTTTGACACGTCTGTTTCAGTTGGTTTTCTACACTACTTACAGTTTCCAGCAACTAATTCCCTCTTCACATGCTGTAGTCACTGAGAGTTCAAATATTTAATGAGAGAAAGTGTGGTTGTTTTAGTTTAAAATTGCAACAAGAAGACATTTTTGGGCCAAGTCATTTTTGTCGCATAAAAAGGGGCATTATACTTTGTCTTTCATGATATAGACTAGTCATTCAGAATGGCTTACTATGAAAACAAAATATATTGTCGCTTTTCTGGAATACTGTTGTAACTCAAAAATATCAAAAATTGTGATTTTAAGTTAAATTGGTTCAAAATAATTATTTTTTATGTGGAATAATTTTCATCTCTGACATTTTGCCACTTGCTAGCAGACGCACCAGTTATCACCAGTTATTTTTGTGAAATATTGTTTGCCCAAAAATTCAGTTTTATAAAATTCATTTTCATTAATTAAAGAATCAAGAGCTGATGTAACTTGCAAGGCAATGTTGCTTATCATTGCTTAATTAGAAGCAAATGAAGATGCTTCCAATTACATTGTACTCTCCACCACGAAACAGATTTCTGGTGTTATGTTGCTTTTCTGGAACAGTATTCTTGAGAAGCCATAATATGTTATTCTAATCAGAATCTTCAGAAACTTAAGTGTCTGTTGCATGACAAATAAATAATAAAACTACAAATATAATTTCATAAATATTATAATGTTAAATGTAAAATTTACTGTATAAATAGTTTTAAAAAAATTTGCGAGATATATAATTTTCAAAATATTGTTAGTAAGTAGTTATGTGGAAATTTTGCCAAACATTTGAGTTCACAGTTTTCTTCTAAGTTTTTTTTTCGTGTTATTGAATGTTTGGTCTAATATGTATTTCTCTTTCTTAGGTAACACAATCATTGTCCAAACTCATGCAAGAATGTTGGCACCCACATCCTGCTGTGAGATTGACTGCTCTGCGTGTGAAGAAGTCTCTTTGCAAGTTGGATGCAGATAGTACAGTGAAAATTGTGTAATGGACTCTGTGTTTACTATTTTAAAAATTGTGAGTTTGTTGGACAGGCTGTGAAGTTTCAGCAGGGTGTTTTGAGAAGTCAACCAGTAGTTTCTTGTGTAAGTTTTTGTAACGTTGGCAAATAGGAATGGAGGAACCAGGTGTATGACACTCTGGACATGCCTCTTGAACTCCGTTCAGTGTGTGTTAGAAGAAGCTATGAATTGTCTGTAAATCTCTGTTAAAAAAGTGATGAGGTGCTGACTGTTCTGAGATACTTCTGTTTCAAAACTGAAGAATCATGTTTAGTTGTGCAGCTAACTGTTCTTTGTTATGCAGCTCACTGTTGTGCAGCTAACAGTGTTGCTAGATTGAGTCAGCACCGTTCTCCCTGTGGTTATTTTTTGCTGATCCTATATGGTACTTCTTTGGCATTGTGTTTTTATGCTTTCTTGTAAAGTGTTCAACAGTGTTGGATTTTTTGAGGAATTGAAGCTAATTTAAAGTGCCACTTGATGGTCCTACTGATTATAATTTGGATAAACATGATACGCTAATAGGAGGTGAATTTGAAATGAACTTTCCTAATTTAGATTAATTGGCACAAAGCTGTCATTTTAGTGAGGCAGTATGTGCAGCTTTTCTCAAAGCAAGAACTTCAGACCAAGATTGTAAAATATTTTAAGTAAATTGAAAGAATTTAAAGGAGTTTGTTTCAAACCTCTGTCTCCTTAGCATGGCTCCTTACAAACTTGTCTTCTTAGGGCAGCATAACAAAGTTGTACATCAAGTTCATCCAAATTATATTCCTTTGAGCAGATACACATCGAGATGAATGAAATTTTGGAAAACACATGTTTACTGACTTCTTGTTATTTTCCCTAGAACAAAAAAATTTCATTCATAGTCACTGTTTGGTTGGGCTTCCATTATCCAACTAATTTCAAATCAAATATTCAGGTCATAAATTAATTCAATTTTATTTGCCTGCTCTGTTATTTCAGACAAGAACTATTTCAGTGTGAAAGTTCTCTCAGTTCTGTGCTGAAATTCATCGTATCTCGCCCACGTTTTGTCAGATTAGGATCATACAAAACCTCAAGTGGTTGGATCCCAAGTTTGGAAGAAGAAACGCCTTAACAAGACTTTTGAAACTTGAGTTCCAGGATCCAATGTTATACCAAATTATTCCACTGATTCACATGATTACTAACTTTGTAGAAAGGAACATGAATGATAACACATCCTCCGGTGCAAGATTCAACTGAAATTTATTTGTGATGGTGCAAGTGTTTTTTCAAACCTATAAGGTGAAACATTGCAACAGTTATGAATGACTGAACTTTTTGGAAGTGCATTTCACTGTGCTCTTCAGACATTTATTTATTAATTAGCCTGATGATGATGGAATCTCAGTGTCATTATTTTATTATTCTGCACTGTCAACTAGTGTACAAGGACTGGCTGGTTGATTAGTATTACCTTCACTAGTGCAAAAGGATGCTTAGTGGAAATGTATGTGCAGTTATGTTTGTAACACTGCTTTAGCAAGCTGTTCAGTCAAGCTCATGATTAGATTGTTTATTTATTACGCTTGTGAGTGCCTTGTCAGAGTTACTGTTCAAGGTGTATGTTTTTGTATTATTTTTTTATCCATTCAGAAAATTTGCCCTTCATGCATACACTGGCAGTATTACTGTCCATCAAATTATTACTATTCACCAGCTCAAGTACCCTGTGTTGCTGGGTACTTATTAATCATTATCATCCTGCCTCACCTGGTCCACATTGCCCCTCCCCACCCTGCCATGATTGTTACAATCATTGCTACCGCCATTGTTGCTGTGGGCATTGTTATGTACTTCAGTCAAATGTTCAGTAAGAATTTTGACTTTCAGTTACCCTGAACCTAATTGCGCTTTGGGAATGAATCAAAATGCATTTAGTAGGAAATTTTATGGGCTTTCAAAAACTTGAATTTGCTTTGGTAAATTTACTCACTGTTTTTGAGATTTCTATGAAAAATGGATAGAGTGCACATTTAAATATTGCTCAAAGGGTTACCAAAGGGTGATAAGAGTAATTTTTATGAAATCTCTTACAGGCAGTAACTTTTCTCGTTTTGAAGGTCACATGCACAAAATTTCCTTAATATTGGATTAAAACGAGATTTGTAGGAAAAAAAGAAGCAAATCAACCCTTCTTCTTTTTATAAGAGAAATTCATAATTCGAAAACAAAGAAAGGAGCCTAAGTTATGCCTGTGGAAACATGTTATCATTCAGTGAAAACTGCAACAAAATCGGTTCAGCCTTTCCAGAGGTAACCCCAGATAGACAGAAATCATAAAAACTATTGAATTGGTTTTTCTATCACCTAAATAATCATGTGATATTACACAAAGGCAGTTATTTTGAGATCACAGACAGTCACTCCAATTTTATTTATATAGATAAAGTTCTTTAAGAGAATCAGCTGATTAACAGACAAATCACTTGCACATTGGTCAGTTTGCTGTGTAGATGCGTTGTTGTTTTGAACTTGTTAATAGTGCTGCTGAATTGATTGAGCAACGTAATGGAAAAATTGTGATTACAGACAGCTCTGAATTTTAAATATTTGATGTATTTATTTTATTTTTGTATATGCATGTGGTTGGTGCAATATTATACAAGATGGTTTAAAAAGTATTTTTTGTGTGTAGGCAGAGTTGTGGTCTTTATAAGATTTCACTGAATAATTTTTCTTTGTGATTGAAGTCAAAAAAATGTGGTTACCTGGAAAATGGGAGTGTAAAATAAACAATCTAAATAATTTTATTTCCGAAGATATTTGGCATTAGCGTTTTGAGGTGCAACTGGAAAAATTCTTGTTGCACCTGGATCATAGCCAAAAAATTTTTATGTTTGAATAGTGTCATGATGTACCAGGACTTTGGTATTATCAGTTTTGCACAAAAAGAAAAGACGCCACATTTTGAATGTTAAGGGATTTGATTATCAATGGATGAAATCTTTATTAATTTCACATTTGGAGATTTCCCTCTGTCAGTTTCAATGTCTGAAAGACCTGTTGTTTTATGTAGAGTAAAATGGAACTCCTTAATGCAAATAATAATTTTATTGATTCATTGTTGTGCCTATTTTGCTTAGCAAAAGAAGGTGAACTTCTTTATTTGATTTACAAAGGGACTGGTATTAGATTTTCATGATGTTTGTGAGTGGCCTAGTGTGAGGAAAGAGAAGATACACTGTCTACCCATTGAGAAAAAATAGAATCTAGCATATATACTATTTTTCTACTGAGTATTTTCTTCCTAAATTCTGAGTCTGCTTTCAAAGTTGAAGGGAAAAGTCGTTTCTTAGTCTCCATGCCAGAAACAAATATAGTGAAGTGGGGAGTCTCAGGGGCTTTAGTTCTGATCTGTATCTGCTTCATTTTGTGCATACGTTTTATTGAAGCCAATGGAGAGGCTACAACCCAAGTGTAGAATTGCCTTACAGGCGTAAGGGACAGCACACAAATTACTCGAGTAAACTTGTCTCTATCTTGTGGTTACATTGAACCTTTCAATGCAGAAAGTGTATCTTGTGATATGTTCCTTTCACTTCTATTCACAGAATTTCATTCCTAGATGCCAATGGGTTTTCACCTGCTTTAGGATGCTGTGAGAAGATTTGGGGACATTACAGCTGCGCATGAAGCTGGTTATCTGTAACAGTGAAAATGCCTTCAGCTCCTGTCCTGCTTTGAAATGCTACCACACCCACTTAGGCTTTGTGTTGAAGTTAAATACACCGATTCAGTTCTGTTACTTGAGTTTTACAAGTGTAAGTTGTGTTGTAATTTTTTTTTTTAATAGTGCACGGGTAATTCGGCTAATAAATTGTTGTTGTGTTTAAGTTCTTAACAACTGAATAACTACTGGGGGGTTACCACTGAAAATACCTTCCTTAGTGTTGTTTTGATTAAACCCATTTGATTTTCTCACATTATGCCACTCTTGTTTTGTTCCTTTGTTTTCAGAATAGTTTATACCAAGCAGCATGGTAATTTATCATGTATTAATAAACTTATTGACTTGAATAAGTAATTGAAATTTGTTAACGCGTATGTAAGAATTCAGTATTCAATGTTATTAAGATTTCATAATGCTACTGTGCTAATTTTGTTGACTATTACGAGTTTTTGTTTTATTTAATATATGGGGATTAATGGTGACATTTGAAATGAAATAAAAATGACAGAGTATTTAGAAATATACAAGAATGGTGCAACAATCCACAAAATTCTAGAAAATTTTCTTTTACAAAAAATGAAATTCTCTAAATATTTCAGTGAGTCTTGTTCCTTTGCTTTTGTCTAATTTTAGCATTTCCCTGATTGCAATTGAATAGGATTTCTTTCATTTTTCTTTAATAATAAGAAATATTTTTCTGAGAAATTGGAGACATGGTCTAAAGAATTGTAATTTTTATGGAATATTGGTATATTTTTAGAAGTATGCTTTTGCCTTTCTAAAAACTTTTTATGCATTTTACTTGTCACCTAATACAAGACATAATATCTTATTTTTGTTTTGGTTGAAAATCAAGGATAAAATTTGAAAAAGAGTATAATGTAAATTCAGAGGTTGAAACTCTTCAAAGAACAATTTTTTTTTTTTATTATTCAAGATCATTTTTTTAAGTTGAGTACTTCAAAAATTGCTTTATTTGCATTCTAAAATGTTCATAATTTTTGTTTCTATTATGTTATTCGTACTGGTTACTTTTATGGAAGGAATAACAGGATATAATATTTATATCTGTAGAATATTTGCCTCTTACTATATGCCTTGGTATATTTATAAAATTAATTTATCAATTTTGTAATGGTATAACTGCTGAATGATGTTTAATTACTGTAAGATGCTTAGTTGATTATAAGATTGTGTGTATCTTAGCCTTTTTTTTTCTCCATTTGTAAATTGCTGTGTTTATTTTCAAGTTTGTGTGTAACAATTAGTTGTAATTATTTTTAAATTTACTTACAATGTCAAACTACTCGGTTTTAAAAGTTGCAAAGGAAGTAAAGTAAAAGATTTGGGAGCTTTGTTCATTTATCTTTTTTGTGAATCTATATTGTTTTGACTTTAAAAAGCCTTGATGTGATTCATGAATATGGAAATTAAAAGAAAATCTTCACAGTAATCTTCTAATAAATAATGTATAACATATCAACCGCCCCTGATTCTTGGTTTTACTATTCTCCTAATATAAGATTATGATGAAAGACTTTATTTCTGTATTCTTATAGCATAATCATAATTTCATCAGGAGTTAACTATTCTGTCGAGTTACTTCCTTTGTAATGAATGTAATTGCTGATGGTAGTGAAGAAAGATTTGGAGCTGAAAGAAATTGTATAGTAATTTTTTAGGGCTTGATATTGAACTGTATTCATGTGTTGTTCTAAAAAAATTATATTGTGATGCATCACACTGACATTAATTTTGCATTAATATGCCAAAAAGTATTGTTTTTGTGATTTGTGTATGTTTATATACATATCAGAGAAATTAGTATAGATTAATTTTCTTGTATTATATTTTACATTGGGAAACCAACTATTGGTTTTTAATTCACTGCCAGTGCCAAATAAATAACCCCATTTTGCTTTAACACAGTTTAAATAAAGAAGTTCGCAATTTTATTTGTAGATAATGTGTAACTGAAGCCTTAATTCATGTTGGAGCAAGGGTTAGATTTTAAAATTCACACTGTTAGAAAAGTGACTTACTAAATGTAGTATGTGAAGGTGTGTGCATTTACTGATTTGTAAATACAAGTTTTTCAATGTTACAAGACTGAATGTGTGTGTGTAAATGTTTTATAGGTAATTACAATTGTAGCAGGATAAGTTGTCAATTAACTACATAAATGTATTTACACAATAGATGTATGGATTAAATTGTCAGTACTCTTTTGTACATGCGTTGATTTTGAGAGCATTTTGTTTCATAATTCCCTGTTGTAGCTAACAATATCCTATATTGAAATTGAAGAAACTGGTATTGAGAGATGTAGATATGCCAGAGTTTTTAATTCTTTCGTATTGTAACGAGATTTGTTAAAACAGACACAACTGGAAATTACGTTCCAAATAAATTTTAATCAGTTTCGGATGCTGCAATATAGAGCGGACATGAAATCAAAGAATATTGAAGTTCAGGTCTGTCCAGGCAAGCAAGCAAACAAAACGCGTCAGTATGATTTCCAATGTCGCCATTACAATTTAAAGAATTAAATCACATTCATTCAGATAGAACATTATT
Organism: Teleogryllus occipitalis; assembly: GCA_011170035.1. Taxonomy (NCBI): domain Eukaryota; kingdom Metazoa; phylum Arthropoda; class Insecta; order Orthoptera; family Gryllidae; genus Teleogryllus; species Teleogryllus occipitalis. The sequence goes on from BLKR01009969.1 coordinate 29,344, forward strand.
TTAGCTAGCTATCGAAACGTTGAATTAACTATGAGGTTTTTATATACGATCTACAATTGACGGAAGTGATAATTTCGTTGAAGAATGATGAGAATTGGAATATCTTTCATGTGACTCTTTGGTTGATTACGTATCCTGGACGCAAAGCCTTGAATGCTATTGGTCGATGTGGCGCACAGCAAACGACTAGGAGACTCGGTCAGCCATTTTGTACGTGTCGAGGTAAGTTGGGAGTCCGTGAAGTGCTGTTTGTTCTTAATTAACATTGGGTTGAAGATTTTCGCGACGAGAGCTTCATATTGTTTTATATTTATTCAGGTAGGTGATCTACTCGTATACTAAGTTAATGGTAAGCGGCAGGAAGATATTTTTGATTATGCTCAGCTTTGTATTGTGGATATTCCGTATCAACTTTGGAACGTTCGAGAGCTTGAACCGGCATATTGGTTTTGTGGAATAGTTTGAGTGAATTATTATCAGATAATATACAATTGTAGTGTTAAGTTTATTTCTTACAAATAATACGAAGTCAAACGAAGTGTGTGTTTATAACCAGAGTGATGCATATATAAGTTTTTTTTGTTCGTGTTTGATGCGTCACTGTTTCCGCGTTTGATTTGTACAGCTCCCCTTAGTTACGAAGACAATCTTTTTTAGTAAGTTCCAAATGCGTTTCCAATTCACAACGCGACGAATCTGTTCCAAACTATTGCCGTTTTTTTTAGAAAGATCATCAATCATAGGTAAAAGATTAGCAATTTCATAAAGTGTAATATTTTTGAATCGTGCACGTTGGACAAAAAGTAAGGTGTTCCTGAAGCAGCATAAAAGCGTTTGAATTTCGTGGTAAATAAATCATTGTTTATTGCTTGTGAAACTTGACTTATTTGTCGTGTAATTTGTGCATCAATTTTCAACTTAAAGTAGTTTACATTGTAGAATTTGGAGAGGTTCTAGTTTATAGAACCACGTTAATAATTTTCCCGCTTGGCGTGTGGAATGTTGTAGGGCAGAAAATTCATCGGGGGCAGAGATGACTGGCACGTTTAAAATATTTGTGGGCAATTTAGCCACTAAAACAACTAATGATGATATCAAGCCTCTATTTGAGAAGTATGGTAAAGTCATTGAATGTGATCTTGTCAAGAACTATGGGTTTGTGGTAAGTAAACTTTGGATATTTAAAGCCAGTGTTTATGATAAGTTATGATTAACTTAAAATTGCAAAAGTAATGATACTTCGATGTAGTCTGATACTAAACAAGTAAGCTAACACAATAAAGAATTCTAATTTATCTTAATTTTATAAACTAAGGATTCAAATTTTAATTTTGTAGTAAATATTCAAATGAATATGCATTTAAAAAATACTATTATTATTTTGCAGCACATGGAAAATGAGGAACAGGGCAGAGATGCTATTCAAAACTTGAGTGGCTATCTTGTGCATGGACAGGTCATAAAAGTTGAGGCAGCAACAAGCCGCAAAGGTCCTCAGACACCAACTACAAAAGTATTTGTTGGAAATTTGTCGGATAATACCAAAGCTCCCCAAGTAAGAGCTTTGTTTCAGAAGTATGGCACAGTTTTTGAGTGCGACATTATAAAAAATTATGGATTTGTGGTGAGTGCCATTGAAAATTCATGCCTTTCTTGATAGTGAACTATAAAGAGAATTTATTCACATTTTTTTTACAGCACATTGAGTCAACAGACAACATTGATCAAGCTATCAAAGATCTGAATGGTTACATGATTGATGGGCAACCAATGAAGGTGCAGCTTTCTACAAGTAGAGTTCGCCAACGACCTGGCATGGGTGATCCAGAACAGTGCTACAGGTTTGAGAATAAAACTTCAAATGATAGATATTAGAAAAGAATTCTTTTTGACACTTAAAGATTTTTTCAGATGTGGGAGAGGTGGACATTGGTCAAAGGAATGTCCGAAGGCTGGTTTGGGGGCAGGAGGACCTGATAGGAATGGTTTCAGAGAACCCATGTTTGGAAGGATGCCTTACCCACCTCCACCACCTCCGCCTTTCCTTCGCGATCGTATGATGGGTCGTTTTGGAGAGCGTGTAAGTAAATTAATGCTGATGCAGCATTGTATTATGTATATTAATTCTGGCTGGTGTGAATGGTGTTGATTGGTGCTTTTTTCAGGAGACGAACTTCTTTGACCGCAACCGCTTTGACGATGGACCCCGTGAGTCGTATGGAGAGCCTCGTCGTTTCCCCCCTATTCCACCTCCACGTGATATGGGGCCGACCCTTAGAGGGCGAGAGTTCCTCCCACCCCACCCCATGCCACCTCCACGTCCCCGAGAACCTATGCCTCCCATGCCAATGGGCTTGCGTGGCCCTGCCACTACTATGAGAGATTCACCTGTGTTTGATCGCTCTGGTGGTGATTACTCTATCTTCAGCCGCCGTTCACCTACTGCCACTTCCACCCCCACTACCAGATACAGGTAAGGATTGCTGATTCTCTTTACTAATTTTATGGACTAACACTTCCTGGAATAAAGGATATCACTTCAGAATTGTGCTTTCAAGAAACACTGGCACTTCATCTGGGCATCAAAAGTTGTGTTATGCACTGCTTTCATACTAATTCTAGTCTGTGTGTGAACTCAATGAAGAATCTTCCTTCTTATGTGGCAGGGGTATACACTGATAGTTGAATAATTTCTTTGAAGTAATGGCACTTAATTTGTGTGGGATCTTCAAATTGGCACATTAAAATTCTGGAAACTTGGTTCGGTAGTGCTTGCTTTCTCTAAAATTTTGTAGAATGTCAGCTATTTTCATTGTTATTAGTTGGGCTAATCTTGGACTCAGTGATAGGTTTTGAGGTGTGGGTACTCGGTTAGAACATCCTGTGAAATTTGTAGTTTAGTAATCAGTGGATCTGTTTATCATAGCTTTCAGTATTTCTTACGCACTTGTGAGGGTCATTGCTTCTAATGAGACTGGGTTAACTTTCATGAAATACTCGAATCCGCGTTTTGGAAGTTGTGCTCCGTTGAAGATCTGAGTTAAAAGAAACTCAAAGCGACGTAAAATAATTACTTTTCCCTATAGCAAAACTTTTCCATTATTTTTGCAGTGAGATATGCAACAATTTTGTTTTCATGAAAGTATCTTGTTGGTTATTGGCATTGATCCGACAATGTGTATATTTGGAATTAATTTTCTATTCATCTATAGCATGTATTTGTACTTCAGAAGTATTGTATTATAATGTGTACTATTGTTTCCCGGTTATTGGAACGGTAAGCTAATTGTGCCTTTATTTTGTGTTAGACCGGGAGTGAATGGAACCGTCTCCCCGCGCCGCTATGCACCGTATTAAGACGCAATCGTCCGCCCGTCCGACACCGTATATAGCCCGTCGGTTGCATCGGGCCGGTGAAACATGCGTTTGTGTACGGGAAGCGTTGGCCGGGGCGAATGTGAAGACAGGCGACTAGAGTCGCTGCGTGGCGTGGTGGTGTAGCGGACTCCCAGTCTCGGGCGTCTGTAGTGTTGCGGCGCGACGCGAAGCTCGGCGACGTGACGCGACGCTGTAGTGGAGAAAAAGACTACTCTGACAGGCTGCAACGTAACCGAATATTGTGACATGAAGGTCTTTTTTTGTAGCTGTCACTTATTTTATGCTGGAACAAGTGATTATTGGTCTGGATAAGATTTAACCTTGTCTTGAATGTTGTTTATTGTCTAAAATGGTAGGGTAATTTCCTGTAGAATATCAAAATGCAGTCATTTAAGTTTGAATACAGCTTTTAGTTGCTGTATATTCTTTGCCAGACTTGAACATACTACAGTGATTCTGTTAAATGTTTTCATTTATTAAATGTAGTGAGATAATGTATTAATATTTTTGTTATAATAGCTTTACCGCTATTCCGATATCAATCTCTCATTCACATATGCAGTTTGGATACAACGGACAAATGGTGTACATTTTGTTTCCTCGTATAATTGTCAATATAAAATGTATGTAATAGATGTTCTTTACTTGTTTGTGCGGTAAATGTTAATGACTCCTACCCTTCCAAAAAAGCTCATTGATCCTTGTTCCTTTTTGTACTATCACTTTGAAACCCTGTGAACAACCGGGAAGTGGACCTGCATGCTCTTAACATGAGCGGTAGGTACGGTTGCTAAATGGTTCATCGCCGTGGACCAGGCGAGATGGCATGGCAGTTAGCCCGTCCGGTTGTTCGGGAAAATCGCTAAGTTCCCGTGGCCGACACACAGGTATGAACTCTCGACCGCTCTCCAGATCTGCTCCTGCGCCTAGAATATGTCTGACTGCAAAAGGAAATAATTTTCGGAAGATTACTCAAGTCTTGTGAAATAGTTCTCATAAGCTAAAATCTTGTCAGGATTAAACTGCCTAGCACATTTTGTTTCACTTTGAACTGGGTGTTGTTATTTAGGATTTGGATAGAAATTATTCATTTCGGTTAGAAAACGATGATGTGCTGAATAAATATAATTCCGTAGTGATACTGTTTTTGTTAAAATAAGTGAATTTTTGGTGGCTTTCTAGGTTATATGGATGTTCACAGTTTTGGTGGAATAACTGAATGAGATTCTATTATATAAATTTGTGTAGTGCTTCATGTTGGGAGCTGTTCTGCATGGTTGTTTCACAGTCTCCTCTGCACAAGTATTTTTTGCACCAATGTGTGATCTGTTTGGGCCATGGTTTGATGTTCTGTGGTTGGTGCGAAATATAAGACATTCTGTTTGTTGTAAAGTGACTGCCTTTTTTTCAGTTCTGATTTACTTGAAATGTATGAACTTTGACTGTTCACTTAATCGAGGAATCATGTTTAATGGTATGTACGGCACAGTTACATTTTACCTTCTTGTCAGGTGTTGTTGCCACTGAAAAGATGCTCTACAAAAAAATCCATCATATATGTATAATGCATCATTTAAATGGCATGATATTTGATGTTAGATTTGAATGAGCAAGTTGGTATCATGTAAGAACTATTCTTTATCTCTCAGTTGTACTACCAATATGTGGACATCTGTATATAATCTTCACATAGTTACTTTTGATTGAGAAGCAAGTAGAATTTTTCTAACCGTTAGAAAAAAAATTGCATGCTTGTGTGATCAACAGGATATGCTTCCATGGAAGACTTCTAAAAAACAGAACATAGGACAGGTTAAACATTTTATTATTAATTATTGGTCCTACTTCTACTCATTTTGGGAATGTATGAATGTTAATAAGTTCCATTAACCTTTTTTGGATATTTAGGACCAACGTGGAAGACTATGCTACAGATAAAATGGCATCTTTAGGATGAAACTGGTAAATGTAATTCTGTTTCAACCATGCTTATCAGTTGGATAATAAAAAATGATGTCCAAATATGAAAGGCATGCTTCTTTTTCTTATTTAAAAAAATGAAATATTTTCTGCTACAAAGTTTTCGGGCTATAGATTTTTCCATGATGTTGAATTGGGATGTTTTTTGGTGTATAGATTACAGGGTTGGAGAAAAAAGTGAAACCTTTGTTCAGTTTGTTTTATTTGTGGTTGAACATTTATTTGTGACTTGTAAAGATGTAGGAGTCTTCAAGTCTAAATGTTTTGTAAAATGAATTTGGAAGTAGCCATGAGATTTTGATGAAAGAAATCTCGCATTGCTAATTAATTTGACTTGCTTCATAATGAAAAAAGTCTAGCTTTACAAACTTTAATATTTTTTGTAGGTAATGGAGTGTAATATGACATGCTTGGCAAATGCGTTTTTATTCATGCAAAAATAATTATGCTTAGAATAATTCTAGTGAAATCAGATTTCTGCTAAATTGTTTATTGGCATAACATGTAAATTTCCGTTGGCTTGAAAGAACACGATTAGGCCGAGCGATCTAAATAAAAATTTAAGCGAAAATTTATATTCAATTTGTATTAGGAATATCATTTTGTGTATTTTTTCAATCAACGATTTTATCAAGTCTACTATGAATTGGGTGATGACAGACCAGGAAATTGTAAAAGGTATGAGAAATTTGAAATTTCTGGATAAGTCAGGAATTCTGAGTTTGGTAGAAGATCTGATTTAGGAGATGCAGTGAAAATGTAATTATTATTTCACATCTTTAACTAAACTTATATGATTTAAAATCCATATGTTCAACTTGTGAATTTTGATGAATAAAATATCTAAATTGATTTTTTTATCACAAACAAATGGTTAATGCTTTTCAAGAACCCTCTGTAACTACCTGGTAGATATTATTTATTTCATATTCAATATCTTCGTCATTTTTTTAAAATTTACATAATTATTAGAACTGTTACAGAGTTCTAGCGGTGTCATTGGGTTGTAGATATAGATCTGCCAAAAGGTACCGAAATTTCTCCAAAAGTTTTCATGCTGTCAAATACAATTTCATGTCTGATTCTTATGGTTATTCGTTTCTAATTTTTTGGAGATTTGTGTGTTCAGTTGTAATATAATAAAAATTAGTGATGCGAATATTTTTCTTTATTCGTAGACCTGCTTATTTTGTGAAAGTGTGCTAATGGCAAAAATTTATTTTAATAAATTTATTCATATTTAATAGACCTTTTTTTATATGTGTGTGTGCTAACGGTAAAAATTTATTTTAATAAAAACTAGGGGAAAATGTATTGCAGATCGTGTAACCTACTGTTTTATAAAAGACTATAATACACATAAATACACAAATAATAATGAACAAATAAAATGGCCTTGAAATAGTTGTAATATTTGGAAAATGAAACCTTTTGAATAGTTGGGCATAATAAAACTTGACCAGTGATATTTTTGTAGCAAAGCTGCTATACTAATAGACTGGTTACAGATTTGTTTTGTTAGACAGCTGTGGAAAGAAGGAATGCAAATCTCGTATAGTTGTAAAATTTGCAAAAGATTTTCTGAAACTATAATTTTGAACAATTTACAGCCTTGAAAGGCAACAAAACTTTTGAAAATTGAAAAAATACTTGGATACACCCAAAAAGAATTCCTTGAAAATTTTGGTGGGCAAAAGGAATTTAAATTTCTGGGCATATACTTTTCATGAGAAGAATGTGAAGTTTAATTTTGCAAGATTAGGGATACTGGAATGAATGTTGCAAAAATTTAATTCAGTTCTGTGTTAATTAACTCCTCGTTTCAAAGAAAAACTATAAAACATCTACACAATAGTGGAGAAAACCTTTTCTGGTCTGAACGTTCCTGAAATAGGCACAAATAAAGTTTTGATTAACTATGATATAAAAATGCTTATAGATTCATCAGAATTCATATTTTGTTCACTTATTGATTTCTAAAAATAATTGTTTTGTAGTTTGCATGCATAAGAGTGCAGGAATAATTTAAGAATGCATGGGCTATTAGTGAACTTCAAATGTAAATTACTGGGACAATTATTAAGGTATGGTTTATGAAAATAGATCCTTTATTTATTGGGAAATTATGGTCTCTAGTTGAATTATTTCTATTCGTCCCAGAGATGCCATTGGGCTGTAGGCAATGTTGAAAGGGCTTGTGTTCAGTTCCTGAATGCTTTGGAATATTGTCCACAAGTAGCAATATCCATTTTAATTGTACAGAGTATTGGGTACATGATTAAGATGGTAAAGTAGTTGGATGGGTTTAGTTTATTTCAGCCAGTGTTTGGAGGTACCGATTTGTGAATTTTATGTTGCATTGAAAAGTGAGCTAATTATATTCATTTCTTTGTTTCTAAAGGTACAGCTAACAGTTTTTAATACTTGATGGGGGTCAGTCTTTGCATTAATGATGTCAGTGAGCAGTGAGTTCACAAGAACACCTTCGGTACTGTAAATACATACTGAATGAAGTGGATTGAGGTATGTGAGCTCAGAAAAGTACAAACACGATTCTAATGCATGCATTTAGTACAGATTAGGGTTTATATATTGTATGGGGAAAGTCAGTATCCTGTTCAGATGGAAAAGAACTCTAATCATTAAAATTTTATTTCAGACTATTGTCAAGCTCTCAGCTCTATTTTCTACTCAAAAAATTGTAGCTGTTTTGCAGCTCTTAGGAGTGTGAGGGCAATTGAATTTCCTGACTAAACCACAAAAGGGTTGATGGATGTGAATGTAATTCAGTCCTAGTTTTCCAGTAGTATCTTGTACATTACTTCTAGGAGAGCCAAGCATTGAGTATCCTTGCAAGAATCACCTCAGGTTGGTGGTTGTTGTCAAGAATGAATTATCTGGCAGCTTTACTATGAATTTTGAAACATTCCATATTCAGAAATAACTTTTTGTTACAGTTGTGAAAGATCTTTCAGCCCTTGGAGCTTTTCTGCGTAGAAACCTGCTTCTGACTTCTTCAGTTTGCAGTTTTTTAAATATAAGATCAGCAGCAGTTTGGGCTGTGCTTTAGCTTAATGAATATTTTTCATCATTACCGTCACAGCATGTTTGGCTAGTTAGCACATACTTTATTCTAGCCTTACAACTGGAAGGAAAGGAATGTGTCAATTTAACATTGTTAAAAGAATGGAATATATGTATGATATATCTTGGTGAGTCAAATAAAACAAAATTTCTTGAAGGAAATGAATTATTGACCCCCCAAATATCCCCTATAAATCCCCAATTTTCCTGACATGTTAGATAAGCAACGCATTTAGATCTGAGTGGCAATTGGCCCGATTACTTCCCGCACGGTAAGCCTGGAAAATTCTTGGAAGTCGATAGTAAGATGACTCGTATGAAATTGTATGGGCGGAAGGCATGTGATATGCCGGTATTACCTTTATATTATTTAGTATTGGGCATTTCATTTTTATAATAAATTAGGCGATTAACGGGAGATTATTGAATTCATGGTCGCATGAGGCGCCACGTTCTTACAATCCTAATCGTGAAGTTCAAGTGCAAGGAAGGCAATGCCCTTATGCTTGTATGCTTCAGCCAATCAGCGCAAAGCACTGGACAGGAACTTCTCATTTTCGAAAGAATATTAAAAAATTGTTGTTAATTAAATATAGAAAATAGCAGTAGCTTTAAATATAAAAAAATATTTTTAAATTAGTTATTATCAAAGTGTAATATCGTTGAAAATGGTGAAAAAGGGAAAAGAGGTCTATGTTATGAATCATTCCGCCATTGTCCAACGCCATCTCTGACCGGCTCGTCGAGGAGCGAGGGCACGCCATTACGGGAGAGGACCTCAAGTTGTAAGTTTTATTGTATATATTTGTATATTTATTTCTTCTTGATGCATTTAAAGAGTTTTATTAATCTTCCGAAGTATGTGTCTGTGCGTTTGGAGTGCGTAAGAAGCGGTAAACTTCCTTTTTAGTCGAAAATGAACAATCGAGGTTTTGTTTGGGCTCGGCTTGGGCTAAATATTAATGCGTATTTGTTTAAGTGTATATTTGCCGTTAAAACTTAGCGACCGAGTTTATGCGCAACGCTCTCAAGAAAAGCATTGGAGCATTCGTGAAAATTAAATTTACTTCCCGCTTCATGCACAAACCTTAGCAGATGCTCGTGCCGGTTTACTTCTGGGATCGAATAATCAATCCTATCTTTGGGTTGGTTCAAAGCTTAATGGTACCTAGCTGAAAGGGAGAATAGCACGAAATTATAAAAATATATTCTAAAAGTGTGAGTTTGAGTAGTTAGTATTAGCCTATTGGTTTTTGTGATGTTAAAAAATCTCAGGAAATAATATTTCTTGTGAAATATTGCACCAGTTGAGCCTTCCTCAACACTAATTCACTTTGCATTTCTTTTGTAGGTAATTATGCCTGGATTCAGTAGCGTTGGGACTTTCAAAATATTTGTTGGCAATTTAGCCGACAAAACAACAACAGAGGATATTAAACCACTGTTTGAAAAGTATGGAAAAGTTGTTGAATGTGATGTGGTTAAAAACTATGGATTTGTGGTAAGTTCAATTTTTTATTTAATTAACTCCATTAATCTTGCCAAAGTATTAATTGAGGGATACTGCATGAATATTACAGCACATGGAGCATGAAGAAGCAGGCCGCGATGCTATACAGAACCTGAACGGTTATCTTGTGCATGGACAAGCTATCAAAGTAGAAGCAGCGACGAGTCGAAAGGGTCCTCAGACACCAACCACAAAGATATTTGTGGGGAATTTGACTGATAATACAAAGGCACCTCAAGTGAGAGCGTTATTTGCAAAATACGGCACTGTTCTTGAATGCGATATTGTGCGAAACTATGGATTTGTCGTAAGTATTTCAAAAGTTTTTAATTTAGTATGTGAACAGATGTAAAATTTAAAGTAATTGAATCAAAACCCTTTTTTCTTCAGCACATTGAGTCATCGGATAACGTTGATTTGGCCATTAAAGAATTAAATGGTTTTGTCGTCGATGGACAGCCTATGAAAGTTCAGCTTTCAACTAGCAGGGTGCGCCAACGACCTGGAATGGGTGATCCTGAACAATGCTACAGGTCCGTGACTTTGTGGTACATTTTACTTAAAAACAACAACAAAAGCAGAAACAAACAAATTTGTTACACTTGCTGATTTATATTCATAATTACGAAAGGAAAACTCCTTACTTATGTGTAGCTTGTGCATTTTTGTTGCAGATGTGGAAGAGGAGGTCATTGGTCAAAGGAATGCCCAAAAATTGGGTTAGTGTTTTGTTATTGCAGCGTTAGTGTTAATATTTGTAAAATTTTTTGACATTTTCTAGCCACAGAGTGCTAAGTTTGGAATTGCGAAGTACTAAATGCTTCTGCAGAAAAGTTGTAGGATTTTTCTTTATTTTTTTTTTTTTATTTTTTTTCTTTTCACCTGTGGTCACGCAAGTTGCAGGTGAGTTACTCATTGTTTTGTTTCTTTCTATTGCAGGATGGGTGTAGGTCCTGATAGAAATGGATTCCGTGATAGGATCTTCGGAAGGGAGCCGTACCCTCCGCCTCCACCACCACCTTTCTTGCGGGACCGCATGATGGGGAGATTTGGTGTAAGAGATTTTAGTTGGTAGTTCCTTCTCCCCTCCTGTTTTGCTACTTTCAGTATTCACCTTGAGAGAATGATTTAAGTTACAAACCTGTTTCATATTTTTAAAATAATGTCATTTATGGTTCCTAATTTAAGTTAAAATTGACAGAAAGAGAAAATTTCATGAATGGTGAAGTTGAATTTGGGTGAAGGGTTGTATCTTAGAACTTAAGCAAGTACTCAGATGTTTGTTTTAATTTTTAAATGGAATTTCTGAAACAACATGCAGGATTCAAAGTAGAATGAAATTAAATTTGTTTGGGGAATCTATTTTTAAAATGGAATGCTCAATTTTAAAGGTATGGTAAAAGAACTATTCAAAATGTAAGATCATGCAATCCATTTTGAGTGGAGACTTTGAGGTTGCCCCCTTTAGAGGTGAATACCTTACCCTGTATGTTGCATTAGAATGTTCAAACCCTTATTTTCCCTTGTGTGATTAATTGTAATAATATGCGATTATTTGGTGAACTGTAATCTGGCACAAGTGCAGATTAATTACAGGTTGCAAATAGCTCCACGAGGTTCGTAGTAAAAATCATTACATTGCACTCTGAAGTGATTTGAAAGCAATAATCGAATGATGACATTGTTATAAGTATTGTGTGTTTCTGTGTATAATGTGTATTGTGTATTAAGTATATGTATGAATTTTAAAAGATCTTGCTTATGTTTGGAGGGAAGCCTTTGTCATAAGTTTAAATTTTGCTTGTAAGCCAAAATTTTACGGGATATTTTTCTGGATTTAGAGTTTAAAAAAAGAGGTTAGATTGCCTACCCTGATGGAGTCTTGAAGGCAGCTATCTGTATCTTTGTTGTCTGTTTAATTGATACATTGTCCAGTGGTGTCAAACACAAACCTATAGCTTGCATTACTGTTCGGTGCTTAAATGTTGAGAATTGGATGTGAAAGTTGAATGAAATGTGTTAGAACAAAGGCTTTTCAGGTGTTGTGAAAAGATGTAAACTCCTTATTTTACTTCTGCATTATTGATCCCATTGTAACTTTATTTCCATTTTTTAACATTTATACAATTTACATATATACAGGAGTGCCTTTGATTCAATCCTTGTTTGTTATTAAAGTGTCAGACCTTATTAGTGACCTTATTATTAGACATTTAAATAATCAGAGAAAATCACAATTGTGACATGAAGTACTAAGAGTATTGTGTCCAAAGTTGAACTCTCTCTTCGCTCTTGGTTTAGCTTTTCTGGCATGTTGCTTGTGAGCAAAAAGAATGGGGTCACAATTACAAAAAAAATAGTGGTGTGCAAATGTTTATATTCTCACACCTTCTCTTGGGAAAAAATGGTTCAAAGTAAAACATTTGAAAATTGAAAAGTTTTTGGTTTGGATGAATTCTTTTGAGTTCTAGAACCACTAAACCTTTTTTCTTTTTTTTTTTTTTTTCTTATTGAGAAGGTGCCTATAAATCAGTCTTGGCATGTAATCACCTTAACTAAGAAACAGTAGGTGGTTACTTATTTCAGTTCTATAGACTTTGTAGCATCAAGTGTCAAGAAATATCTCAAGTAAGAGCGAATGGAGAAATTGAAGTTTGACACCACTGATATAGACCTCTTTGCTGTTTCAGGACTCCTTTTATGATTCCTATTTTGACCGGAATCGCTTCGAGGATGGTCCTCGTGACGCCTTTGACCGGCGCTTCCCTCCAATCCCGCCACGCGACATGGGTCCCTCCCTGCGCGGACGGGAATTTCTGCCCCCGCCTCCTCCTCTGCCACGCCCACGCGAACCCCTCCCTCCCCCACCCATGGGGCTGCGTGGCCCCTCGAGTGCCCTGCGTGATTCGCCTGCTTTTGATCGCTCCAACGCAGACTACTCCATGTTCAGCCGGCGCTCGCCAACCTCTTCCGCAGTCCCTCCCAGCCGGTTTAGGTAAGGACGAGCAGGCGTGGGTTTCGCTTGGACTAACATGTTAGATGTGTTGTGACATGTTTATACAGGTAAAACCTGTCACTTTCATCAGGTCTTCTGTGGTTACTTTTCATTTTTTAAGTTTACCCGAATTTTTTAAACCTTATTATAGAACACGTCTTGCAGTTTCTACTGTTGCTAGATTTTTGTACAGTCTTGATGACTCAATCCCATCTTCATTATTTTAGTGCCCTCGTGACAGGTTTTACTTAAATGATGAGACAAATGTAATTGTAAGGACTTGAGGGGTACTACAATAAAAGAATTCCATATTGGAATATAGTATCATTATTTGTTTCCTTGTGTGTCTTGTAGAATGCATTTGATGCTGTACTAATGTTGACGTGAAGTTCCAGTCTCCTGTATGTACTACAGGCTTATAACTGACTTAAGCCATAACTTGACTCTTTGCTTACAGTAGAATGTGAATGAAGTTTCACAATGTGTACTTGAATTAATAACTGTGTATTTCAATCTGTTGTATATTAAATTAATAGCTGTGGTGTGTTGTAATACTGATTTGTCATGTCATTTACTATGTGGTACTAACAAATACATCTTAATGAGTACACCTCAACCTGGTTATGATTGTATTGATTCCTTTTTCACAAGTCAAGAATTTGTGAATTTTCATTCTCATTCATTTTGCCTTGATAAAGGTAATTTTTTGGCTCAGTGGGGTGCTTAGGGGATTTTGTTGTGGGGATGGCCATCTTTGTTGTATTGACAGTGGACATGCTACATAATTTGTAATCTGAATAGGTGGCTTAATTTGCATAACTTTTTTTCGATATTACATGGTATGAAATGGGTTTGGGGAGAATCTGCAGTGAGAGGAGACTTGAAGTTGCGTGAATATTGAGAAGAGTGGGAGGACGGGTGAATGAACAGGAGTGACTGCTTAATGTTGGCCATCCCTAGTTTTATTGGCATTTGGTCAATCTGTGAAAGAGTAATTACTCGAGAGAGGGAGCAAGTAGCACCTGCACTTGCGTGTTGATGCTTAAAGCTACTGTTTCATGTTGTAGCCGGCTGTTTGAGGACTTCAGCCGAGACAGTTTTGATGATAGAAGGTGAGTTAGGTCTAAACATGTATAAATGTTTTCTAATTGGCTTTTCCTTTTTCTTTTTGTTTGAATATCCAGACTCCCTGGCTCAGTGCCATTACACTTTTTAACAACTTCTGTTGCATCAAATTCATTCTACAGCTGCTAACATGTTGATCTAATGTACTTACTTTGACAAGTGTGATGCAGGTATAACCAATTGTGCAGTCTTGCATGATGTCAGGCTACCTACTTTAATGCCATTTGCCACAAATTCAGTTTAATGTATGTCCTTGGTAAACTGTGAATTTATGTATTTAGTTTCCCCTATCACTGTAGTATTATCTGAATAATTTCAAAATGATTTGAGAAAGGAGAAGACATATTATATTCATCTTGTGTAAGTTGTGGCTATATATTGCAGAAAAATGCCAGCCATATAAAATGTTTTGACAATTGTTTCTAAATATAATTTCTTTTCTCATATTCTACTTAAATCTCTTTCTGCATTTTACTTTCTCATGCACACAGTTGCGAATTTATTGAAAGTTTGTGGTAGAAGAGTTCAAAATCTCACTAAACTCTTGAGACCCAATATTAAACTCTAATTTTTGGTGATATTAATTGAATTATTCAAAATCTTCATGCCTTTTTGTTTAGAGATGGTCTCCAGAAATAATCTTAATATATGCTTCAATTTTGTGTTGGTAATAAATTAAAGAAAACATGGAACTCTAGATTAAATTTACTTTTCTTGTAGAGGGAAAGAGGCTTAATCATTTGAATTAGCGCTGATGCTTAATGAGAAAGTATCTGCAGGTTTCATTGCATGTGGTTTACAAAGATGGAATATGCCTTCCCACTTGTGTGTAGAATCTAGTGCGATTGTCAGACCGCTACGCTGTGTGGTATGTTTAAGTGCAGCTGCCCCTTGCGAGGGTGCTCTAATTCTGCTTTGCTCTGTGGTAGACCGGGTGCTCGTGGTGCTGTGTCCCCCCGTCGCTATGCTCCGTATTAAGCCGCCGTTCGTCCGCCAGTCTCCATCGCTCGCCGCCGTATATTGCCGGTCGGGATTTTTTCGCTCTTGCGGGAAGCCTCGGCCGAGCGTGATGCATCCGAAGAATCATCCTTTGTGCGATCCGGCGCGGCAGTGTTGCGGCTCACTCGGTAGTCCTCTCGTATCTTGGAGAAGTGCGAAAGGACCTAAAGCAGGAGACGGTTCTGTGACTCCTGTTTGTTTCTCCCATGTATCTTTACTGCTCTTAAATTCGCTTGTAGGCTCCTTCATATTTTCATGACCATTGGCTAGGCAGTTCTAAATGTAAAGCAGTATAGTCAGTTTTTGATCCGTGGTTTATTACAGCTATGCTGTAAGATTTTATTTGAGGTAAGAGATAGCGTTAGTGCAATAGATATAAATGGTCATTTACTATAGGATTAAACCTGGCAAGAAAGTGTGTTGTACTTTCTGTAGGGTGTGTAGCTAACAGAACTGCTGATTGTAGTCCTGTTTCAACCTTTCGTATGGCTGTCAATGTACGTTATGTCTGATATTACTTGGAATTTTTTGCGAATGGCTTCCCTTTCACCTTACAGTTTCTCTCCAATAAAAAATTTGCCTCAGAGGGGAGTATAATGGGGCCCATGAGTACGTTGATCTTTGGCTTCCCGCGGACGCCCGCCCTGTTCTCTCGGTCGCGAAGTCCAGTAGAATGACCAAAAGGCCAGGTTATGTTTCATAGTGATAGGCAAACCAGTATCTTTTTGGCTCTTCATTGAGCTAAGTATGTGTATAGAACAATGGTCTATCATTGAAAGAGTGTGGGTGGGCGTTCTTTAATGATATATCTGTGGCGAGAGGGAGCATTTGTTTGTCTTTAGTGTTTTTAAACTGACTTGGTACATTCTACATATCATATTTTAAGTAGCCAAAGTATGGATGTAATTTGGTATCGTTGCAGTTCGTCTGCATGGAATTTTAAAATATTAAAGAATGTAGTGGAGTAGCTGGGGATTTGAGGGCTTTGTACATGGCGGGAGTATGTCCCAAAAGTAGTTTGTTTTACAATATTAATATAGTAAATTTTCTGACGACACATCCACAAGTAAAATGCACTAGTTTGATGTTAATACCTGATCATTACCATAGTAGTTTATATTTTGTTTTGGCTTTGAAAACTCAATCTCCAAGTGTTGGTCTTTTCAGTTTGCTGAGCACTCATGTTTCAAGGTTTATTTTTTCTAGTGAAATATTTTATACATAATTTTTTGTCTGGTCTGGCACTTGGGAGAGCTCTAGAGATAAGCAAGTTATATTTTGGCCTCCCAAGTGCTGCAATGTCTCTGATTTGTTTTATTTCTTTCCCTAGTGGGCCTCCCTAGCCTTGTTCCCTTCAGCTGCGCCACTCACTCAAAGCAAGTTAGCAAAATGGAAAATTGAAGGCACGTTCTTTCTAGTTAGAGGGCTAAGTGTAATGAACATGGTACAAGGATATGGTGCCTTACGCTGCATGTTTGACTCCAGTATGTAGAGCTCTTGGACCTGGCATAGACTGTCAAACATACAAGCCGCCAGTGATTAGGTGTGACATGGATCTCAATGCAAACTTGTCTTTGTCAAATATTTGAAATTCATGCATTTTTTGTAGCACTTGTACATTTTAAATTTCCACAGATATATCATAATCACTATCTTAATTTGTAAGTTTCGATAGCACGATGTGTATCAGTGAAAAATTGTCAGAAAGCACTTTTTAATCATGAAAAATGCGTTGTCCCAGATCTGACAGCTAATTTAGAAATTATTTGATGTTTTGTGAACTTGGCTCCCAATGGAGCCGCAACTGGTAGTGGCCAGATGCCTCTTTTGCAAGGCATGTCCACTGCCCCCGACTGCACTCTGCTAAAGTTTGGACTCGTTTAAAAGTACAAATGTTGACTTTGTATAACAACCAATTAGCCTGTTGTTTTAGTGGTTATTTCACAAGATTAGCAGAGTGTAGAATTATTAATTATGGTAATAGCATATAATTTATCCACTTCTTTAGTGTAAGCTGTGTGATGTATCACTTTTCATAAATACAGTTACATTTGGTATATGTGTGTTTTTGCAGTAATAAGTTGTGATGGAAGAAATGGGAGAAACCTATCCTGTTTTTGTTTTGGCAAATGCCTCCCTTTTATATCTCAACTTCCACAAATCCTTTTCTTTCCTTTTTGAAGTTAATGCAATTTAGAGGCATTTTGTATACTACGTAGACTACTGGGTTCGGAAAATTTCCGTAAAAAGTCAAAGATATTTTGTTATAGTCTTTGGCTATCATGACAAACGTAGTGATGACTCGCACACGCTAGAATTATTGCCGGATGTACCACCATAATCAGACTATTGGGATGACTTGGCTGTTATCTTGTTTAGTATGATCGCATGTTTTCTTGAGCCATGCTTCCGCTAGGTGTGTGAGGATTGGTTATTCGGACTGCAGAACACCTGTAGCAAAGCAAATAGTTTCGCATTACCCCGCGAAGTTTTATTAGATTTAAGCAAAGTTTGTTTGCAACGAATGTTGGGTCAGGAGTGGCGGTAAGCTCATGTAAATGTGCGCATATGTAGGTGACAGTAGCTCTACGATTAAGCCATACGCCTGGGCGGCCGGGTTTTGAAATTTACCTCACGGTAGCAGGTGATCGGTGCTTTTCCGCAATTGCTCCAGCAGCAAACCACACACGACAGCCGGAGTGTTCAACCCTTTGACTATCTCCGATACTGAATTCTGTTTAGTCTTTTTTTTAATCCCAAACGTTTTACACAAGCATTTGATGCACTGATGTTTTTCGGAATTATTGAGAAAATATTTGCTGTATTACTAAATCGCACCAAAAAAGAATGTTTCCAGAAAAACAATTAGCATAGCGTCATAACTGTACACAGATGTCAGTCTTACCAGCATGAAAATGTTTGAAACATCTACCAAATCGTAATAGACAAATATACCCCAAATTATCACTTAGAAACCGCAACATAATACTACAAAACGGAAACACTTTTTAAGAATTTTTCTTGTAATTTGGACAACTGTGGCATTTCTGACCCAAACCGCATAAAAATCAAATTATTTCTAACAAAATAAAGTTTACAAGACGTAAAATTGCACATAAACAGTATATCTAAAAGTATATCTATCAGGAGAAGTTAATGAGAATTTTCAGGGTGGTGCAAAATATATGCCCCTGGAGTCAAAAAAGATCCCGAACAGAGTTAAATGCGGGTACGCTTCCCGTTCTTGTGCGAGGCGTGCTCCGCCCTTCCCCTTTCACTTACGGTTTACGAATAGAAAGCCGTTGGCTGCGGCAACTTGGGCGAGAACCCCTTTGCCACACTGCCCCGTACACAAAGCCAGTAGTTTATTTTTTATTAGATTTGATTAACGTGCAAAATTGATTTATTTCACTCGGTTTTCGTTTTAAATGATTCCTTTTTGAGTTCCGTATCTTGACTCAGAAACTAAGCGGATGAAATTTGTAGAAACCGTGATAATTCCAATGATTGAATGGCGACAGGATTTGTATCTGCTTACATTAAAAAAAATGTAAACTGCTTTCTTAATTTAAGAATACCACTATCGATTTTCAACGTTGAACAATCGTGCTGTATGTAGTACACGAATGAGTGACAATTGTCTGCGCAAGAACCAGCTATTAAAGTTCATCTTCCAAAATAGTCATATATTCATAATATTCTTTTATGCTTATAGAAATAGAATCGACTTTTATATATATCGGTTAGTAACTTCTTGTAGTAAATATTCAAGTTGCGTGAGAAAACCATTAATCAAAAAGCATAATATGTAATATTATTTCTAAAACCCGAAGTGGTGTACGATAGAATTTTCTTTCTTTAGTGAAATCTGACTTTTTCTAGAGTGCGCAATTTTAGGACCAACGCCTGTTGATATTTATTTATTTTACGTCAAAACTGTTAAAACTGCGTATGACGTGCTATGGGGAAAAGTGAATTGTGTGCATATATTCAAAATTCTGTGATCCCTACACTAAGTCATATACTACTAAACTTTTGAAAACAGAAAAAAAAAGAGAAAAAAAATCCTCCCATGTAATAAAATCTATTTTCAAGGATAAATAAGCAATAAATTTTAGCTCTTGTCCATGTTGTCCTTCGGAATAATATTTCCTGCCGCGACAACATGGAAACGATAATTTGAATAATTGTATTTCCCACTGAATTCTAGAAGACGTGCACAGAAAATGAAGTTACATTTATGTCCAGAAGCAAAACAAGGGGCCATCTCAGCATTTGCTCAATGGATCAGGGAAACTGGACGATAAACCTGATCGAGATGGGGGTCATTGACCCGGAGGCTGTAGTACAATAGTTGTTACAGGTTGTTAATACACATTTATACAGTCCAAATGGTAAATAATGCATTATGTATCATTGTTAAAATTAATGTTACTTTTCTTGTGATGCTCAGTAGAGTCTCTAATTGTATAGAAACAGTTATGCAGTAGAAACGATTTCACTTTGGATTTAAACTTTTCTATCGAATTTAATCGTTTAATGTCATCTGGCAAAGTGTAAAATAATATACATGTATTGTATGTGAATTTTTTGTAACCTTGATACCCAAGTGGTCTGCGACGAATCAACTGCTGCGTTTACGAGGGTCATCTGGATCTCGCTGTAGTCCTCGCGTTTAATGAAACCTCCCTCACTTTCAAGAGAATTTCGTTTGAAGAGAATTGTACTGACCTGCACTTCCACTACCACACCACGAGTCACCATGAACAATTGCAAATATAATTAAAAGCCTCAGCAACTTATTTCTACATAACATTTTGAATTTACACCAACACAATCGTCCACAATGAACATAAGGTTCGCCTGAACCAATCTTCTGATTCAATCATGAATATATTGAAGCTTGTTCGATTCGTTTCAAGCGTGGTGGAAAGATCCTTTCACCGTGGTTTCTAGCTTTTTCTTCGATTTTCCTATCGATTTGTTTTTATATATAAATGCCTTTATATATAGTAATTCGTCGGTAAATATTTTATTCGCCACGTCTTTAAAGTCACAAGAAAAATGGCCCAAATTCTTACTTTGAATTCACTACTCGCATCAAAAACGTTCGCAAACTAGTTCAGTACATAACAAATGAAATGACATAACCACAAAGTACCTGAACACAACCTGAAATCCACCCTGTTTGTTTCTTTCATGCTGCTCTCTGATTGGTCTTCGGAAGAATTCAGACGTAAACTTAATGCAAAAACTTGGAGCTTGTGAATTCTAAGTTTACGGATTTACTTGTACGGTTACGTCAAGGCATTGTGAATGGTCTCGCTGAATAGAGAGGTTTTGCAAGACGGGAAATCCATGGTCGTACGTAAACATAATCGTCAATAAGAGACAACGTGTATCTTCCGAAAAATTAGTTTTTGCATGTCGTACAATCGAAAACACGTTAAAACTTGGAAGTAATTGGAACTGAATACCTCTTAACAGAATCAAAAAGCTTTTATTGAACATCTGTGTATCTCTGAATCCATTTTTGCTTTTATAAGCATTACAAGATAGTAAAACGTATAATAGGCCCCTAGTACATGAAATCTGATTGTATCATTGGAATATGTAAACCATGTCTATCTCCAAACTATACATTCCTAGATAGTTGTAGAATATAACCCCGCTTTTTTTACTGTAATATTTATTTTATTTATATCAGGAATGGGAAATATATGGCAATTATAACACCCTGTTGATAAATAATTTTTTGTGACTAAGTAGCCTCAATATATACATAACCTCCAAATTCTAAACAATTACGTTACTTTATTCCTAACATATTTGATTTAACTCGAGAAAACATCGGCCAATAAATTTCTGCCTTATATTGGTACGCGGCGAAAACTACGTAAACTGTAAGTTACGAACACATTTGTCAGAGACGACAAAACAGGGAGACTGTCGGGACCCGTCAATCGAAATCCCGTTATTTGATGCCGGCACATGCGCAATACTCACTCCCCAGAATAGTCTGTGTTACATCTTTCAAATCAACGTCTTGCAAAAACTCTCTAATCACTTTATTTTAATAAACCTACATTTGTAGGTTAAAAATAAGTTAACTTAATTTTAATTAACCTACATTTGTAGGTTGTGCGGCTACTGTTACGGTTAAGTTTGCGTTGTGAATGAGGACTAAACAGAATACCATCGTTTTCGTTCACCGATCTCATATCATCGAGATCGGCTCGGTACGATAAGATCCATTGATTCATTTCACGTGATGCCGTCAGAGTTTCAATACATTTTGTAAAAATTATTAATAAATATGCGTTATTTATCTATAACCCGACCGAGCGAAATGTAGGACTGAAGAGAGACCGGCGCATCTGAGAACTAACAACGATGACATTTGCGACGCGCTTTAGCGCCGGGGCGGTAAAGTCTGGTGCATTCATGTTCTTGTTCCAAAGTAATAACACATTTTTGCATAACATAGTACGTAATGCTAATTAATTAGTCCAATTAGTATTTCTTTCGATAAGTTTTCACAGAACATTACGTTAATCACTCAAAAAGCACTTAATAATTTGATCACTCGTTAACGACATGAAACACACACATTACATTGTATTTTATTTATAGGACTCGAAGTTAAAAGAAGAATTTCCTGGATAGTTCTCGTTAAATATAATAATGTCATGTAGTACTCATGTTGTAGAATTCGTTGTGTAGCATGGCTGGAATTGAACTCAAAATACTTCCATTTGTTATCAATAGGGAACGGATTTCCATGTAATTACATGTTTTTACACAAACTAGCTACCAGCATTCAATTATATTTTTTAGAGTTTACAAGATGAATTAGAACTGTTTTTATTTTACGTATTTTTACATATTTCACTAATTACGTCATATTTTGCTACATTTTACGTCGAAACGGAACGTTTCAGATAGATGTTTGCAATATATGTTGCGAAATCATCTTTTTTATAAATCAAATGTAATGCTGCGGCGCTTCTACAACCACCATATCTTCGCTGTGAATTGTCAAACTTACCTCCCCATCCCCTTACTGCTTACTCGGAGTAAAGGATGGTGTTTTTTTTTTTAATAAAAGTAATTCCAACTACGGTATTGCTTTTGTTTCAAACAACACATTCGTTACTCCATCGAAAAAAAAATATTTTTGCAGTAAATTGTCTTACCGCGTTGTTCGGTTTGCAGGGATGGGTGTATACCCTTGAACCCCTCCCCTGGGAATCATCACTCGCTACACGGTTGTACTATTCACTTGTACACCGGCTCCTTGAAAATATTGTAATATATACTATGAACGTATTTTATATTTCGAATATAATTCTTATTTATGGTGAAATTTAGAATACAATTACTTCGAAGAGATAAAACCTACTTTCAGCCACTCCGAATCCTGTTAAGGACTGATAGGGGACGTTTTATGTTCGAAAACTGCTTCTAGAGAGCAATTTTAAGCACAAAAATTAATTTTTATTTTACATATTTTCTATGTTTTTTTACATGTTTTGGAAAAAATAAGCACATATATATGTACATATTTTGCATTTTTTATTACAATAAAATCCGTTCCCTAGTTATCAATATTTATTAATATAATTCGTCTCGGCATTTCCCCGTGATTTTTAATACTGTCGCTGGTATTGTTGAATATAAGATGGCATTACAAGAGAGCTATATATACGTGGCCTTGGTGTAGATCAGTGCTTCGATTTTCAGTTGCACTGAATATACCAATAGCTCTCTTTCTCTCCGAAGCAAAACAAAGCGCAGTGTGGCCCTCATCACCTGTCCTACACTCCGTTTGGTCGGATTATACCTAGATTTATGAATAAATTAACCTAATATATTTTCATGGAGCTTTGGAATGCGAAACTCTCCCAGTGGACACCCAATCTGGTATTGCATGTGGGTATGTAAAACTTGGTTGTGGGTGAACCGAAACGTGTTTCTCTAGTTTTAAAAATGTTCAGCTAGAAAGTAAATGAAATGTGAAACCTTTATCTCTGAAATAGAAAAAATCGTGACTGAAAGGGATACCCGAGGTCTTCGGGAGTTGAAAATCTCTGTAGGTCATTTTCTCGTTTTGTAGGAAGATGCATTTTTGTTCCTAGTCCTCGGGACGAGCGGCGCATGTCATGTGCGAGTGAATAATTGTTGTGTATCTGATGTTGAAATCACTTGGAATATGGAGACAGCTTCATCGACAAACACCAATATTCTTGATATTGCAAAAAAATGCAATTATTTTTAGTCAGAACGCCTCAATTATGTCCAAGCTTTTGAACTGGTGGGTAACCGTTTCTACTCAATCTATTTTTCTCAAAATTCTTAATGCCGCGTTTCACAGCGACCGACGCACCAAAATTATATTTGGCAAAACCGCTCTCAAAGTAATGTTAAAAGTTTGTTGTCGAAAACTAGTTTCCGCTCTGGTATTCCATGTCTAGCCTACAGCTGCGACAACCTTGGCGTTGCACTACCCTTTTTTCTCCATACTTTCGTTAAGTAAAGTTCACGTAACTTAAGATCCCGGGGTACCGCTGTGAGTGACCACCTGCAAATTTGGAATCTCCCTGGGGCGTTAATACTCTTGATACAATTTAGGGCGAATTTGCTTCATCAGGTGGGTGCTTATCAAATCGGGAGCTTCAATATCAAAAATTAAGCTGTAACGAAGCTCCCGTGAGGATAACCTCCCAAGTGATCGCTGTTAATTCCTCGAACATTTTAATCGGAGTAAGTATTATCCGTAGATTGTTTGTTGAACCCTCGTTTCGCTAGTCGAGAAAGGAATGGGGATTTTGGTTATTTTGATTATCAACTTTGTAGCTCGCATTTCGATGGAAAATATTTTCACACGGGAGTGACCATTTCTGGTTATCAGATTGTCTACAACGCCCCTTGCTATAATTTATTCTTCATTCAAACATGTGCGGGTCCACGTGGAGGGAAATCCGCCCCCCCCCTTAAAATTTTTCAGTAACCAATAATTTTAACTTGTCAAGAAACTATCAAGCAAAAATATTCTCGGATAATCATTAAAACGACGTACGGCAACATGAGCTGAATGTAGCCTGCGGCATTTTACAAAATCTGTAATATGACATTGACCAAAATATTTTGAATTTCCCCTCCCAAAATTTGTCTCTGACTTCGCCCCTGATTCAATTAAAAGTTGGTGAAGTCGTAAGGGTAGGTATTCCGGGGCTCAAGAAAACGTGCGCCTGTATTACAAAGCAGGCGGACAAGTCAAGTGCAACAGCGATCCAACGAGTACATTGTGACGTGAGATAAGGCTGGCGATGGGCGCGCCCCCCGCGGCGGCTCGAGAAAGTGTTCCGCCCCGTGGCGTACGCAAGCGGGAGTGTAGAGAGCACGCGAGCGCATGCGAGGGGGAGGGCGCGAGTGCGACGAGATAGCACGGGCGTTCAGGGAGCCGCGCCGCGCCGCGCCGGGTCGCCTGGCCGAGGCGGGCGAACAGTCAGAGCGGAGCGGAGGGGAGCGGCCGAGGTGGTGCAGCAGGTGGGTGCAGCACACGTGAGTACTCGCTTTGATTGATTAGTGTGACCGGGTGCATCAGCAGCTAAGACCATTAGTCTAGTAGTGTATGTTTTTTTCTATCGTGGACGTGGCTGTGATTTTTCCCCGCTGGATGGTGAGACCTGGCGCCGACTTACACGTTCGTGTGCGGGGTTTTCCTTATCCGGGTATCTCCTCACCAGCAGGGCATGCTCCAACCGGGACAAGCCCTAAGCTCCCAGCATGTGTGGTAGTGTAATGCATGTAAGAGTAAGTAAGGGGTGTGAAGATAAAACAAGAGGAAGGAAGGTGCAAAGGGTCCTAAAACCTGAATCGCGAGCTGTGTTTTATCCCACCCCCTCCCTCCCCTTTAAACCTCCACATTTTGTAACTATCGCACTCGTGGAGAAAGTTTAGGACACTACTTCCCATGGGGTGAAGTATAAAATATAAAAATACGTGGAGCTATAAATGTAATCGCAAAGAAGCTTTAAAACCATAAGTAATGGTCTAAATCTTCAGAATCTTTTTTACGTAAGCCTAATTCTAATTACAGTTGTTTTGTTAAACCTAAAAATAATAAAGGGACTATTTGAAAAAGTGGGCATGGATAATACCAATAATACAATACAAAACGTAAAAAATATTAAGTTTCTATACCGGATATACGTTTGTCATAAAAATGTAATATTCACTTAAATCTACACATGAATAAATAATTTTCCAACATTTCATTAACTCATAAACTTTCATAAAAAATGTAGCCCCACTAAATGTTGTTGTCGAACATTTACACCCATAAATTTACCACAACATTTTCTGATTGCAAATTTGGCTGGTGCCGATTGTAAATATGTCGTCGCTGCTAACTGTTTCGTTTTCTTCACAACGAGATTCAACGTTAATCCTGGTAAATGAAAGTGTGTTTTTTACCAGAGCAAGTGATAGCATGGTAAAACGCGTGAGAATAATTATCGTCCCAGGTTAAAGAAACAACATTAAAGTGTTTTTTTATCTCTCATAATCCAAATGTTACATATCTACGAATTCTCGCATATTTTTGACATAAATCGCAACCTGGCCGAGGTTTCTTTGTGTGAGTAGTTTTAGATGCGAATGTACGGCTAGAAGCCGGGGGCCCAGATGTCTTTGACCCATTTCGGAACAGTGACTTAGGAAGGCACTCTGAAAGATTTAAAAAAAAAATCGTTTAATAAAAATGACAATGATGAATATTTCCTGATGTCCCCTAACGAAAGGCTCTTATCCCTGAACATCGCGATATGGTAGAAATGCAGTATTGGCCAAATTGATATGAAACAATTGTCATGTGACGGGTCGATCGAAACCTATCGATTATTAAAAGGAGGTGTTAAGCCCCATCCCCGCCTTCTTAAATTCTGCAACTTTAAGTACATTTTTCTAATAAATAATTAGCATTACAACAGCCAAATTTTTAATACATATATTCAAAAGTATTTTGCAATTAGTGAGTTATTTTCAAGTTGATATTTCAAAAACGTTTTTGCGTAGATTGTTTTAAAAAAATGTTCAACATTGCGTTTTGTAAGATATATTATTAAACCAATATCTTTTAACTTATATTCTTTAAAATATCTCAGTAAATATGTTATTATAAGCTTAAAATGTGGTAAAAATTTCAGAGACATCCTGTAAATAGTTTCTGAGAAAAATGAACTTTTCCATAAGAAATATAAAATTTGAGGAAACTGGATTTAAAGTTTCAGAGTAACCCAGCCCCATATTCTGGATTGTCAGGGTCATCATTTGCCATCCTATGTAGTCTTATTTTTTTCTTGCTTCTTTTAAAAGGTCAGTTGCTTCCTTATCTTTTTTTCCCCAATTTCCCGTAGCAGTTGTAGGGCATTCTTTCCCGGAGCTGTGCCCAAATGCTGTAGAACTCTATCAATATTTCCCTCATTGAAAGTTAAAACTGCATTACACACACAAGGACAATGTATTAAATCCAACAAGTACAGTTTCGGGAATCCTATTCCAAACAACATTGCTGAAACCATCATTCGGGTTTTACGTTGTACCATGTAAACATTTGCACATTATTGTCAACTCTGTAGAATAATAACCACTACATCGCAGAAAGCACTCGAAACCACAAATCCATCAAAATCACACCAAAACGTAGCGACATAAACCTGTCAACTTAGTTGTAACCTGGAAAAAAATATTGGATTTCAATCAAAGAGGAATTTTGAAAAATTGCGAAACCAAAGCAACATGGCATTAATCCTCTAGGGCACCCAGATCTTTAAATGGCCATTTAAACCGTTTAAAAGCCTTTCAGCGTGATGATCTCTCTGATCCATATAAATTAGACTTAAAACATTCAATGTAAAAAATCAAAAACCTTAGTTTTGAACCCTTAAGACCCTAACACTTTTCCTTAAGAAGTTAAAAATAATTTAATGAATGCAATTGCAGAACACGGCGGCTCCAATACTAAGATTGGGACATGAACATTTTGTTGTGTATTACACCCAATTGATTTGCATCCCAGTTGCTCTGCCGCCCTCTGCACTTCGCTGAAGTGAGTATTTAATGCTCCCAGGCGAGTCAATTATGGCATTTAGTCTCTTGAATGTAGTACATGTTATATCCCGGATGGTGGCGGTATAGCTCCCCGCTGGAAGTAAGATTCGGCGCCGACATTCACGGCATGCGAGGATTTCCCATTTGTCAGGTTCCTCTCCCAACGGGGACAAGCTCTAACATCCTCGTTAATCTCTCGATATGTGTGGTAGTTCATTTGATTGATTGATTGATTTTTTCGTGTTTCCGGGTGCGTCAACTACTGTGGTCATTAGTCCCGTTAGTATAGTGCATGTTTTTTTCTCGGGAGATGGCGGTGATCTTCCCCCACTGGATGGCGAGATCCGGCGCCGACCTACCGTCGGCTAGTGGGGTTTCCCCCTAACCAAGACTCCAACCAGCGGGGCACCGGCCCAGCCGGGACAAGCTCTAAGCTCCCGACCGGTCTCCCGGAATATGTGGTAGTGTAGTGCATGTTAGTGTAAGGGGAGAGGATAGGAGAGGGAAGAGGAAGGATAGATCGCGCGCGGTCCGTGGCCCGTTTGGTAAGGTACTGCTCCGGCATTCGCCTGGAGTTGATCGGAGAAACCGGTAGTTTTCCGTGATCAGAGCAGCCGGCCACTAGAATTCTCCTCCAGACAGTAAATGAATTCGACCTAGCCGAAAAGTGTCGAAAATCCTGCCGCCGTCAGGACTCGAACCTAGGACCTCCCGGTCAGAGGCGCTGCAGTGACATCAGTTGATGCACTGAGCTGCCGCTCCCGGTGGTAGTTCATTTAAGTGTATGTATGTGTAAGGGGATACGAAGAAACAAAAGAAAGATCGCATTGTGAAGACAGTTTGTACTGCTCAGATGTTTGCCCAACGTTGATTGCACGGAAAACTGCCGCTCAGAGAGGCCGGCCGGTAGAATACTCTCCAAGACAGTGGTTGACTTCGACCTTGCTATGTAGCAATTTTAGTTTGAATCGCCTCGAAACAGTTAACAAGCAAGTCTATGCAAAAGTAAAGGCTAATTAAGTGACCCATTCCCGACATTTGTGCTCTTGTTGATTTCCCAAAATTGTAGGTGCTTCTCGCTTTGGTATAAAGTTAGCAGTTTCCACTTAGAAAATTTAATTTGCAGTATTCGAAGTGAACGAAACACTATTCAAAATTAAAGACTCTAAGGGAAGAAAGTAGTTCCAACCCATATTTTCCAAAAATCTGGAATGCGTAGATTAAAATTGGTAACGGTTGTATGGGCTAATTCACGAAAACTCAGGAAAATACGTTGCAATTTGTTATCTTATTAAAGGATTTAATTATTTTTTTCTTTTTTAATACTCGTATTTATTTGCGACCTGTTGAATTGTATTGCAGTTTTTCAGAGAGTTGAATGGAAATGCAAAACAACGTAGGGGCAAAATGCCAGCATTTAATTATCAGGTAAATTGTTACCAATCATTTAATGAAGTGTTATCACTAACTTTAAGTAATTAAAAATTAATTATGAATGTGTAAAATAAAAATGAAACAATTTTAAATTAACGAGGACGAAAAATATCTTTAGGAAAACGTGATCAGATTCGAGGATGAGGAAAATAGTTTTGACCTAATGTGAAGTATTGAAAAGTAGGTGAAGTTGATAATTCGTTGTAGAAAAGTTTTGTGAAGTTAAGAATAAACGTTTTCAAGGAATCAATTTGAAGTTCACTGTGAATTAGTTTATTGGACATAAACCAGGAAGGATGAAAAATTTTGAGAAGGAATTTATTTTGAATAATTTGAAATTTGGTAAGATTGGTAGTAGAAGCATACACCAAATAGGGTAGGCATAAGAAAGAGAAAGCGTGATGATTTTATGCAGCAAGATTCCACAATTAATTCATAATTTGGAATTTTTATCAATTAATGGATATCATTTTGAGATTTTATGATATGTTTTGTCAATTGTAATTTGGATGTGTGATTACCATTTAAGTCCTAAGAAACTGCCAAATATTTAACAGGGCTATTACTTTTAAGCTAAGGAATGGTATTATTGCTATTGATAGGAGGAGGTTTTCAAGGGCGACATAGAGTAAAGATTTTTGCTTGGGTTTTAATGGATAGGGTTTTATGTAGATTAATAGGTATGTTCCAAAGATGAGTCCTGTACATGTATTTTGAATTGCATTCTGAATAATGTTAGTGCGATTTTGATATTTGGATGGGAGGAGAATTCAATTCAAAATCAGCTCTTTCGTTTCGATTTTCGTAATATTTCGAAATAGGAACGTTAAAGAGTACTATTTCTTCTGTGTTCTCTCAAAGAGTTAAGTCGCTCACTATTGTAATAGAGCGCCTCTCACTATTGCAAGCATCGTGTGTCCTCTGTTGCGCTCCCCAATGCCTTGTGTACGAAGAGTGGAAAATGTTCAAATTGTGCATGTCCCTAGTAAGTTCATAATGAGCGACTGATAGCAGCTTGGCAATAGTTCACACGTAGGGGGAAGTAAGATATGTTTGCCGTCTCTAATGTTATATATTCTGTGTTGTCTGTGGCATCGAGTCGTTCAACTTGAAGGCAGGATGGCAGGACACGTACAGCCCACATTCACGTAGATGTGGGTTATAAATATAGAAGAGTTGGATTTGCTCGTTAGAAGCTGAATCGGCATGCGTTTCAACAGGCAACGTATTGCATTTTCCATTAACCTATCACAATTTCACTCATTTATTACCGTGTATCATGTAAACAAAACGTAGAACGTTTCATTTTCATAAACGTCAATCGAAACGTAATCTTTCAATTGTAGAATAATAATATTGTTGATGGCATTGATCTCAAGTTTAAGCGTTTTTGACTGGGGTGGAAAATCAGGTAGGACTTGAAGCACTCCATAACCAACCATTATCCTATTCCATTTGTTCGGCCATCGAATAATAGTGTATTGTAATAACGCTATAAATCAGAATACCGTAGATGTGCACAGCCTAAAACAAGAGAGGCGGATAACAATATTTTTTGAACCCCTTTTCCTTTAAATCTTTTTATTTACATTTGACTCCGTATTTTTCTACAAAATACTTAAACCATACTACAAGGATAATGAAAGTATAACTTGAATTACACATTGAATAAATACATTGTTTTTATGCAGATCAATTTACATGGTTACCAGAAGTGGAGAGTCTCTTCCCTAAATGTCGTACACTTCCTCAAATTGTCAGATTTAGAAAGGGTATATTTATAGGATATAACGTATATATGGAAATGAAATGTTGATGTGTTAGATGCTATGCATTGTATGAATTAAATGGCTATGTATTAAATGTTAAATGTAAGGCGACGGATTCTCTTTCAAAATTTCCGGGGAGCTATGGGCCCCCTGTTCGCACGTCTGTGAACAATATTCAGAAGTACGCTGAACAGTAAACA
Source organism: Teleogryllus occipitalis (assembly GCA_011170035.1). Classification (NCBI taxonomy): domain Eukaryota; kingdom Metazoa; phylum Arthropoda; class Insecta; order Orthoptera; family Gryllidae; genus Teleogryllus; species Teleogryllus occipitalis. The sequence goes on from BLKR01009969.1 coordinate 59,932, forward strand.
ACATGAAACTTGTAACTTTCACCATGTACAGTTGCAGCCGTAATCTTTCCGAAATAATTGTTCGCAATTAACTTATCGGTGCAGGTTTCTGCAACCAGTAATGCAGGGTGCAGCTCGCATCGTTATCTCACTGACAGTACTCACGAGTCCCATTATCATCCCATACTGCTTCACGATCCTAGCCCCAGAGCAAGTTATCCGAGACTTAGTTTTCGTTGTACATGGAGAAGAAAACGGTGGCAATTTAATTACCGATTACACTGGTCGACAAAATTTCTTTTTGTCTGTTAAATGTAATGGAATGGCCGTTTCTCATGGAATACGGTGTTCTGATTTCAAATTTGCAGGGCATTTATTTCTTACAGGACAGTTTTCTTTGTAATAGGCTATTAAAAACTCCGTACTGTTGTAAAGTGATAGTTTTTATTTACTTTACATATAATAGTCTCAATCAAAATATAGTTTTGAACGATTGTTTACTGTATTTTGCTTGAGGAATTTCTTTTTAGATCTTTGAAAAGCTTTTATTGTCTTTCATCATTACGTTTTACTTTCAAAATTACATTCATATGGAATCTGTGGTATTGTCCTAGATTGGTTATGTTCGTACATCAAACAACGATCTCAGAGAGTAGCAATGCTTAACTGGAATGATGCAACATTATGTACACACCTTTCCGACCCTGTGCCAATTGCACGTGGAGTCCTGCAGGGATCGATTTTAGACCCTTTCTTTCCTACTATACATAATTCTTTTCCTACTATACGTAAAAGATATGCCCTAGACGATTCGTAGCGGAAGAATAGTTCTCTTTGCGGATGATACGAATATTCTTTGAAAGAAAGAAACCGTAATAGCAGATTTTTCAAATTGGTTCCGTAATAACAAATTAATAGTAAATGAAAAGAAAACGGTTTCAAAGCAGTTTTCCATTTCAAATAAACAATTCTGTATTCCATTGAAAATAAACGGTGTGCCATTCACGGATGTTAAGGTAACAAAATTCTTAGGTCTCTCAATTCAGTCAAACCTCAAATGAAACGTTCATTTAAATGAATTGATCACAAAATTAAGTTACATAATCAGAAATCTTTCAAATTCACCCTTCAAACTACTCGTTGTGTATATTTGGCGAATGTTCACTCCCGCCTGAGGTGTGGCATAATATTCTGAGGAAATACATTTTATAGTTGCCAGAGATTACAAAAAGAATTGTACGAATAATAACCAAATCCCACCTACGTGATTCTTGTAAGTCTCCTTTCATTAATCTAGGAATTTTACCATTACCTTGTCTCTTGATTTACGAATCAGTGTTTTTTTGTCAAAAATGACTTACTTAAGGGCGAGGATATATTTTCAGAAAACGCCGATGTCTATTACTATAACACGCGACGTAGTTATCATATTCATCAGGTGACAGTATAAACAGCACATTACAAAAACAAAACACATAGAAAAGTTTAAATCCCAAGTGAAATTGTTTCTGCTGCATAACTGTTTTTATACAATTAGGGACTATTTTGAACTTCAAAAGGAAAGTAACATTAATATTAACTGTGACATTTAATGTACTATTTACCATTTGGACTGTGTAATTGTAAACAACCTGTAACAAGTATTGTACCGCAGCTTCTGGGTCAATGACCCCCATCTCAATCAGGTTTTTCGTCCAGTTTCTCTGATGCTGCGATGGCCCCTTGTTTTGCTTCTGCACATAAATATAGCTTCATTATCTGTGCACATCTTCTAGAATTCAGGGGGAAATATAGTTATTCAAATTATCGTTCTCCATGTTGACGCGGCAGGAAGTATTATTCCATGACGAAGGACATGATGAGGGATATGAACCCAAATTTATAGCCCCTTTACCCTTAAAATATATTTTATTACATCGGTGCGAATGTTTTGTCTGCAAAAAACTGCTAATTTTTTTCTGTATTCAAAATTCAAGTAGTATATGGCTTAGGAGAGGGATCACAGAATTATGAAAACGTGCACAGAATTCACTTCTCCCCGTAGCACTCACACAAGTTGTCTTATATGAGTGAAAATAACATGACATGAAATATGTATAAAATGGATAATGATTAAGGTAGCGTTGGAATTCCCTGTAGTTATGTGGTGTAAGTTAGGTTCTGAGTGTGAATCGAGTGCTTCTTTATATAAGGCTACGGCCGCTGCGAAGAGGAGCCAACGGAAGGGCCTGAGAGGGGCGCGTTGATCGGCCGACAGGTTGAGTCGTCAAAGCTTTGGCCGGGTTGATTGCAAAGCAGCAACGCAGGACCAATTAAGTGGTTGGACGGCACCGCCAGTTTCAGGTGAGCATGTACCGCCGCTCAACGCGAGCGAAAACCACTCTGCAGACTCGACTGCGATACTTCCTTCCACCCCCCACCCCCCGCCCGCCAGTTTTTGCCGACAGAGAATGAGTACAATGTGGAAGGTGCCTAACTGGGAGCTGTGCAGGGAGGACGCGGGAATATACAACGGGAGGGTCATCGACACGGGGGTACCAGCCAACCAATGGGTTGACAAATCATTGCCCTGGAAGTTAGCATGGCAGGTGACCGAAACCAATGAGGGGGTGAGGCAGCACCCGCCAGTTTCAGGTGACGATGTACCGCCGCTCAACGCGAGGAAAACCACTCTGCAGACTCGACTGCGATTACTTCCTTCCACCACCCCCCTGCCCGCCCGCCCACCAATTTTGGCCGACAGAGAGGAAGTACACTGTGGAAGGTGCCTAGCTTGGAGCTGTGCAGGGAGGACGCGGGAACACAGCGCGAGGGTCATCGACAGGGGGGAGCAGCTAACCAATGCATGTGTTGACAAATCATTGGCCTGGAAGTTAGCATGGCAGGGGACCAGAACTAATGGGGGGGGGTGAGGCAGCACCCGCCAATTTCAGACGACGGAATGCTGCCGTGCCCCTGCGAGCCGACTCGTCCACTCAGCGGTGTCCGCTGCGCCCCCCTGTCAGACCCCCTCCCGCCGTGCTCCCCGCACCCAACCTGCAAGAGTCTAGCTAGATGGGGAAGTATATTTGCGATTTCACAAACACTGAGTCCGATGACCAACTTTTGTGGTTGTATTCGGCTTTAGTGTAGGAAACTGCACAAGAAACCGCTAGCCAAGTTAGCCATTTAACAAAATCACTGTTGACCAATGTTATCTATAAAACTTCAGAAATAAGTTGAAACGTAGTTGCATATAGTGATTACTTGTGTGATTATTTGAGACATACAACGTAGGTATGAGAGTTTAATCTTATCATTTTTTATAGTTACTATTTTCTTTTCGTCTATTTTGAACTCATTTGTTGTCACTTCGTTACTCCTTATGTAAAATTTATCTTCATCAATTTTTTATTTTATCGTATGCTGCAAATTTAAAAATCCTTATCGACTGCATATTTTTCGTTAATGCGAACGTATTCCAGTTTTTCTGACATGTAAGGAACATTGAGACAGTCATAAAACTAGATTTGTTTTCTAAAAACACAGTTTTTAGAGTTGGACAAAACAAGAAGCACCCTGAGTAACCACCTTCTGATGTCTCACCTCTTGGTTTCGTATTCTCTTCGGATAGCATTATAATATCTGCCTATATTTTTCGCTCGCAATGGATGTTTGTCACTGCTAAACAATAAATGGTCTGATCGATTGATTGATGGATGCCAAGTGCTAAGGTCATTAGTCCCAGACGTGTTATGTGCGTTTAATCCCGGGATGTAGCGGTGTTCCTCCCCGGCTGGAACATGACTTGTGGCATTTCCCTCTGCAGATTTCTCCCCCGGTGGGGACACCGCCCCAGCTGCCCAGCTGGGACAAACTCAAAGCACCCGGCTGGTCTCCCAACTTGTGTGGTAATGTAGTGCGTGCAAGATTGATTGATTGATTTTTCGTGTTTCCGGGCGCGTCAACTGCTTTGGTCGTTAGTCCCGTTAGTGTAGTGCATATTTTTTTCGCGGGAGATGGCGATGATCTTCCCCCGATGAATGGCGAGATCCGGCGCCGACCTACCGTCGGCTAGTAGGGTTTCCCCCTAACCAGACTCTCCCACCAGCGGGGCACCGCCCCAGCCGGGACACGCTCTAAGCTCCCGACCGATCTCCCGGAATATGTGGTAGTGTAGTGTATGTTAGTGTGTGTGTGTAAGGGGAGAGGATAGGACAAGGAAGAGGAAGGAAAGATCGTGCGTGGTCCGTGACCCGTTTGGTAGGGTACTGCTCCGGCATTCGCCTGGTGTTGATCGGAGAAACCACGGAAAACTACCGATCAGAGCAGCCGGTCGCTAGAATTCTCCTCCAGACAGCGACTGAATTCGACCTAGCTGAAGAGTTAGTGTCGAAAATCCTGCCGCCGTCAGGACTCGAACCTAGTAGTGCGTGCAAGTGTAAGGGGAGAGGATAGGACGGATCGCGCGCGGTTCGTGGCCCCTTGGTCCGTTGCCGTTGTTAAGGTACTGCTTCGGCATTCGCCTGGTGTTGGTCGGAGAAAGCACGGAAAACTACCGATCAGAGTAGCCCGACGATAGAATTCTCTTCCAGACTGCGGCTGAATTCAACGTAGCTATGTAGCTAGTGACAAAAAGCCTGTCACCGTTGGAACTCGAAACCTAGGACCTCCCGGTGAGTGGTGCTGCAGAGATAACAATTTTTGTCCTGCGCAAGCCCAGCCAGTTTAAATGTTCTGCAAACTGACTTAGAGTGATTTTTGATTATTAGAGCCCGAATGTTCATTACAGGTCATCGTTTTTCTTTGTCACTTCCATTGAAAATGTAACTTAAGCATTTAGTTAGCCATTTAACAAAATCACTGTCAACCAGTGTTATCTATTAAACTTCAGAAATAATTTATTTATTTTTTATTTAATAGGTAATTATTACAGGCAAATTAAGAAAAAAAAACTTGATGCAATGTGGCTAGGCCGAAGACCTTTAAGCCATTACACTACCTACATTCTACAGCGTTCTAACCTTTCGAATTCTGGTATTCACCCCAAATGGTCTCTCCTTCGCATCAAAGCCGCGGAAAAATAGACCATAAGTTACGCACACATCCCCTGCCCCTGCGCCCAAAAAGCGTGTGTGAGCGACCAGGACACCAGGATAACTTTAGACAAATAATAGTGCTCTGTGAGGATAATCTTTTTACTTGTTAGAGAAAGTTTTATTAGTTTTGTCAACAACAGTATACCTAATTGTTCACTTGTGAGGTTGCTGAGATTGTGATGGAAGAGATTGATATTTTAACGGAAAGCATTATCAAAATAGAAGAGGTAAGCTTTTTTTAAGGCTTTTGACGGAGGGTTAATTTTCCAGAATTGGTTTCACCCCGGTTGAATTTTTGGTGGGTTCCTGATTGGAAGAGGAGAAAAATGAAGGCTCCACAGAAATGTATGATTTGTTGTTGCGCCAAAAAAAGTTCTGTGAATATGTTGGTGAATCTGAATGGCGTTCAAGTTTGGGAATGTTGTTCTGGAAGGGCTTTTGCAAATAATGGCTTGGTAAGGAAACCAAATGCTTATCTACCTTCAGTTTCTTAAGTGGTCATGGATATAATGTCAATCTTGGGTGTGGAGATTAAAAAGAAAGTGATGGTGTTACCTTCGGTAGAGTGATGTAGCAACAAGTGCATTTAAATACACCAAGAGCATGTCCAATGTGAAAACTTCATTTGGCTTGAAATTTTAAGATCTTGAATTGGATTTTTCCCTTTTTAGTGTGTTAAATTTAACTGCATTCATCTGTATATTAAGAAGTGGCTAGTTTAAAATTCTTTAGAGAATTTCTATTAATGATGTATGTAGCCGTTTTGTGATTGCTACAGCAATGAAACTTCCTTTACTAATGTTCGGAATTTGTTTTCAAATTGAGGCCTGTTTTGCATATCTGTCATAACAGGACATTCTAACACTAATTGGCTACCCAAATAATTTAAGATTATTAGAACTCATTTGAAAAATTTAAAATATAAAAAAAAAATTGAATTTGTAGATCGTTTGTTAAGTTCTTGAATAAATAATCCACCAATACTGCTCCGAAATAATTTAACATTGAATATATGTAATATTCTTATCTAATAAATGATTGAAATCTTTTCCCAAATTAGTAGAAATTAATGAAATTTGAAGTTTCTTTTTATTTTATTTTATAAATTAGAAATATTTAAGATTCCTTTGGTGATATTTCTATTAAATTCTAATTAAATACACAATTTCGTTTTATATATTTAAAAATGTAGTTGGAAAATGTTGATCTTTGAGTATAACCACATCAAGAATTTATGTAAGTATGAAGATACAAGTTATAAAAAGCAATTCAACTGTTTTTATGACTGTCAGTTTGTCTGAAGTTATAATGAAATCGGCGAATAATTTTGATAGGCTGTTCCGGAAATGAAGTGCATTTTGGAAAAAATAAGACGGGCTGAATCTTTTATTTTTTAAAAATATTTCTATTATATAAAGAACAAGGTTTATTTCTTTGTTTTTGAATGCAAAACTATAATTTTGCTCTGATTTAAACTCTTTAAGTCTAAGACTGGTTTCTCAGAACTTATGTCTATTCCTTTTTATTAAGCAGAATTTCACACTAGCTTTAAAATAACTGAAACAACTTTGCATTAAAATTTAAATTTTAATGTTTGAAAAATTGTGAAAATTTTAATATAAATGTATGTATTAATACTTATTAAGCAAGTATATTTGATAAAACTATTGAATAACATGAAACAAATACCTTAAGCCCTCCTTCAATTTATGCTAAGCGCCCAGATAGAAATTAATAAAACTTACCTATAGGCGCTTTTTATGGCTCACCCTTCATACAGTTCTTCCCCGCTGCAATTTAATGCCAGATTACTTCCAAAGGCAAATTTTCTCGCTTTGTTCGCCCAGATCCAAGTCACGGCAAGGCTCGGGCCTTCGGATATCTCGTTCACTATCAACCTTGTAACATAATACCTCACCCGATAATTACCAATTCACTTTTATAAGAAAGCACTCAGAAATAATTTTCAACGTAGTTGCATAGGTGTCTATCTATTATTTTATCTACAGCGACTAAAGTTCTGAATTTTAACGTGCCTTATACAGCCGTACTAACCTTTTTGTCATTTTCTGTTAATATTTCATATTATGGTCGTATTTTCCCATGAATGTTCGTATTTGCCATATTTTAATTTTTTGGATTCCACTTTCTCATAACTTTCTCCCCTTTTGCCATATAACTCCAATAAAAATCGTTTCCACAACGCTGAGAGAGAGGGGCGGTTAACATGTACGAGGAGGAAAAGCTTCCTAATCAGGGCGACTTCCATTGAATGCGATCGCTTTCATGGAGCTTAACCCATTTAAGCCCGACTTAATTTTGTGCGCATAGCGATGGCGAGTGCTCATAGCGAGCATTTTGTGCGACCATTGTCTTCGCGATAACGTGGCGCAGCCACAATCCATGTATTGTGGGTCCCTGATAACGAAAAATAGAATGACAGCAAAACGTCTGCCTGTCCGTCCATCTCTGAACAACGCATGCGGCTAAACCGTCAAGCCGATTTTTTTCAAAATTGATACTCCCCAATAGATCTGCCTGATGTCGCGGTTCCTTAAATGTGAAACCGATATTTTAATTTTGAAGGGTACTTTACATGAAGCCCTTGGGACATTTTCAAAATTTTCAAAAAATGGTTCTATCGTTTTTGTTTAAATTTTGTCATTAGATAGTGTGAAGGACGTTAAAAAGAATGGTTAGGGTCTCTCGTTCGTTAAAAACTAATTTTTCGAAAATCGCAAGAGTTCAATTTTTTTTCTGTTTTCTTACAACTATAATAGTAAAGAAAGAGACTTTTTCCCTTAATGAAATCTATTCCTTAAAGATAGTTTTTGAAATCATATCCTGTACAATTTTTCGAAAACGTTATTACTTTTCACGTAATTTTGCGTGAAAATGCCGGCGAGAAAGTACGTACTGTTTTAGCACCTCTAGTTATTTATTCTCCTGGGGTATGGGAGACATGTAGCGAGCAAGACGTATTCCATCCGCATACCTACCGTAATACTTGGTTTGCCTAAGCTTTTTCTGCGAATGCCGGAGCAGTACTCTAACAACGGGCCACGGACCGTGCCTCTTCCTTGCTATATCCTCTCGCCTTACACACACACACACACACACACACATTAACATACATTAACATACACACATTAACATTCATACACACATACACACATTAACATGCATACACACATACACACATTAACATGCACTACACTACCACATATTCCAGGAGACCGGTCGGGAGCTTAGAGCTTGTCCCGGCTGGGGCGGTGTCCCGTTGGTGGGAGAGTCCTGGTTATAGGGAAACCCCGCTAGCCGACGATAGGTCGGCATCGGATCTCGCCATCCAGCGGGGGAAGATCACCGAGGAAAAAACATGCACTACGTTCACGGGACTAACGATCTACGCTGTTGGCGTGACCGGAACCACTAACCAACTAACCTAAGCTTTTTCTTTCGTCACACAGCTGTAGAAACTGAGACGGTTTGTATTAGAAACCAACAGCTTCATTTTTGCCCCGGCCAGGAATCGAAATCGGTAGCGCCTCACGGAAAGCTATCACGCTGTCCATGAGCCTCGTGAGGAACTAAATTATCCCAACAGTGAAATAAAATGTTCAGCAGCGCATTATTATTTTTACATTCACGAAACAATAAACACGTTGTTAACGCAGACAGGATCGGCGAAATAAACGATTGTTCTCCATATCTGCAACGGGTCAGCAAGAATACTGACAAAATTTATACTTCAATTTTTATTACGTAGCCGATGACATTAGGTCGTTTTAACACCTCCTGTCTTATAAAATTGATCTTTATCTTGATCTTTATCTTATAAGCACATGTTTGAGGCCATGAGCCCCGTTGAGAAGGACGTTCGCGAATTAATTATAAAGATTCATTTTATAAGCCGGGAGGTGTAAAAGTGACCTAATGTCATCGGCCACGTTACGAAAACCCAAGTATAGTGTACAGGAGCCTTCACCCGTCATCACATCACGGCACGCACAGCCGCAGCAGTCAATTCAGTCGCGGAGGTGGCACCAGCCACCTGGGCGTCCCCCCTCCCCCCAACCCTGCGGAACAGCAGCTGTTGCTGTTGACTCGCCCCCTCCACACGGCAGTCGCCGCGATGTGGGGTCGCATGGCCCCGAACTAGAAGGGGGCGGGGGGGGGTCTGAACAAGGGCAACCACATCCCGTTTGCTTTTTACCCCGTTTAGAACAGGTCGGAGGGACGCGATAGGATGTATAATCTTTGGGGCGTGGTTTCACTTTTCATACGTATACTAGTGGTTTGTCTGACAAGATAAGTTTTCACTTATCTGAGAAGTTTCAAACCACGAGTGGAATTTGATTAGACTATTTCACGAATAAAAGTCATTAATCGATTAAATAATATGAACATAATGATAAAAATAGCGAAAAATATTTCTTTTAGTCAGATTACAACAGTTTTCGGGATGTTTACCGTCATCTGCGGTAAAGCGATAGCGAAAAGTATACCTCTGAACTTTACGAATTTAGGTAATCGTGATTGGTTTATAACCATCTCTATATAAAATCTTATTGACTGGATTGAAACATAACTCGTGAGTGGAATTGTCATTCTTAATTATCACACCTGAGTATATGTAAAAGTGCCGCTTGCTTCCAAATGTGGTCGGGTTTATCTAGAGACGCTTTTAAACATGGCGGAAAATAACGTAATTTTGACATAATTATCTCTGTAACCCTTCGTCCGATACATTTGGTTTTTGCATTAAATGAAAGATAATGTGTTCTTTAAGAAATGCCCTTGCACGCTCTTTTTATCTCCTTCTGTGTTTCTGTTAGCGGGCATTTTTGGAACATACGAAGTAAAAAGTTGCTCTGAAGATACAAATATGTTCTTCCTAATTTTGGAAAAATGCCTCGCGAGACTAATTCAGATTTTGACGTTTTGTATACCGAGTCCTACATGTCTCAAACGAACTTCTGTGATTCATTGGTGAAATACTAGTTGCTTTTTTAGCGTATAAGTGAAATACTAGTTGCTTTTTTAGCATTTATAGCTTTTTTAGCTCATATAGCGGTTTGTTTGACCCCACATTTAATCATTTTATAGTAAGACCATTAGAACTTTGGGAACCCCCAACTCTCAGCAGTAAATCACTTCGAAGTTCTAATCGGACTCAGAATCACAGGATACTCGCAACTCGCCACCTGTGCCCCTTCCATACAGCTACTAGCGGTGGTACAGTGGACGAATTGATTGATTTATTAATTAATGTTTTCGTGTTTCCGGGCGCGTCAACTGCTTTAGTCATTAGTCCCGTTAGTGTAGTGCATGTTTTTCTCAGGATTGATTGATTTTTTTGTGTTTCCGGGCGCGTCAACTGCGTCGGTCGTTAGTTCCGTTAGTGTAGTGCATGTTTTTTCTCCGGAGATGGCGGTGATCTTCCCCCGCCGGATGGCGAGATCCGGCGCCGACCTACCGTCGGCTAGTGGGGTTTCCCCCTAACCAGGACTCTCCCACCAGCGTGGCACCACCCCAGCCGGGACCAGCTCTAAGCTCCCGACCGGTCTCTCGGAATATGTAGTAGTGAAGTGCATGCTAGTGTGTGTGTGTGTGTGTAAGGGGAGAGGATAGGACAAGGACAAGGAAGAGGAAGGACAGATCGCGCGCGGTCCGTGGCCTGTTAGGTAGGGTACTACTCCGGCATTCGCCTGATGTTGATCGGAGAAACCACGGAAAACTACCGATCAGAGCAGCCGGCCGCTAGAATTCTTCTCCAGACAGCGACTGAATTCGACCTCGCTGAAAAGCTAGTGTCGAAAATCCTGCCACCGTGAGGACTCGAACCTAGGACCTTCTGGTCAGAGGCGCAGCAGTGACATCAGTTCATGAACTGAGCCACCACTCCTGGTCCGGTGGGCGAACAGTCCGCAACTCGGGGGAGAGGGGGGGCGCGACATTGCAGCGGATCGTACAACCATAACTGTAGAAGATTGTAAGGGGAAGGAAGAAATGCCCTCACATACTTTCTTCTATACAGGATGTCCGGGGAAGAAACGCCAAAAATTGGAAATTAAGCTCTTCAGACAATTTTAAGCATATTTTGTCAATAAACTACTTAGATATTCTGAATGGCTATGCCGAAATAAGCGCTCAAAAGTTGGTTTGAAAAAATGCTTTCTAGGCAAACATTTGCATTAAAGAAGCTCATAAACACTCCAGAAACATGTAAGTTGTTTATTTACAAAAGAATTGAATATATTTGTTCAGAAAGAAATGTTGCCCAAGTTATAAAAAAAAAAACAATTTCCTCAATTTGACTGCCCTTTTATATCTCGGATATTCTTCCAGTGGATTTAAGTAGATGCTTGCTCATTTCACTTCTAGGTAAATCCGACAAACAAAATATTGAGATTTATCTTGTTCAAATTTCTCGTTTTCGTTGACTTAGAGGTAATGAATTAAATAATGGATGGTCCTAGAGAATAATCGGGAACGCCCCGAGAAATCCTGGAGCCTGGGGCAATTGATCCACAGGGACCTCACACTTCAAACAAAAAATTCCCTCCTCCCCTAATTGATAACAGAGTTTATTTCTCCATACATGAGGAATAACGTATAACGTTTAATTTGGATGAGAGAGAAAATGAAAAAATTCGGGGTCCAAATGAAGTCGGTTCCTCGGGCAAGTTCCTCCAGCTGCCCCCCCCCCTCTTCTAGGTGCCCCTGAGAGTAACTATGAAACAAGTATGTCAACTTGTGAGAATTATTTATATTATTATTATGTACTTATAGTATTGTACTTATAGTAACGACCATGAATCATGCAAGATATGAAATTATGGCTTCCCCTTCTTTTCCAGGTCTTTCAACAGATCCTACAGATTTATTTCTCTTGATTTTAGCAATTCTTCTCTTAATAATTCGTTAATCGGCCTGGAAAGTTTTGACTGTAGATGTTCTTATAGTTACTGAGGTAACTACTTCAGTTTGAACATGCATATTTCCTATTTAACTAAGCCGCATTTTCACTGTCATCTGTAGTTAAGATGTAACAGTCTGCTTCGTAGATCACTAGACTTTCTTTGTTTCTTTTCTTACGTCACTATATTTGAAAACAAAAATGCCGTCAGTTCAATCTATCGTTTAGAATTGATTTAAGATATTTTTCTTGGATATAATATAACTTCAATGCTAGTAAACCTTTAGATAATCGTAGAAAAATATTTTTCTTCTTGGTATTTATGTTACGTTTACAATGCTCTTTTCTACCCCGTCTTTTTAGTTGCTTCACTTCATTGTTGTAGTCAGGGTTCGGCAGTATGCTTGTTTTTGAAATTTAAAACAATTTGGAATTTTATACAATTTAAATACATTTTGCATTGTAAAAAAATGTATTTTTAAGGTTTTTGGACTTGTTTTTGATTGATTGATTGATTTTTCGTGTTTCCGGGCGCGTCAACTGCTTTGGTCATTAGTCTCGTGAGTGTAGTGCATGTTTTTTTCGGGAGATGGCAGTGATCTTCCCCTGCTGGATAGCGAGATCCGGCGCTGACCTACCGTCGGCTAGTGGGGTTGCCCCCTAACCAGGACTCTCCCACCAGCGGGGCACCGCCCCAGCCGGGACAAGCTCTAAGCTTCCGACCGGTCTCCCGGACTATGTGGTAGTGTAGTGCATGTTAGTGTGTGTGTGTGTGTAAGGGGAGAGGATAGGACAAGGAAGAGGAAGGAAAGATCGCGCGCGGTCCGTGGCCCGTTTGGTAAGGTACTGCTCCGGCATTCGCCTGGTGTTGATCGGAGAAACCGGTAGTTTTCCGTGATCAGAGCAGCCGGCCACTAGAATTCTCCTCCAGACAGTAAATGAATTCGACCTAGCTGAAAAGGTAGTGTCGAAAATCCTGTCGCCGTCAGAACTGAACCTAGGACCTCCCGGTCAGTGGCGCTGCAGTGACATCAGTTGATGCACTGAGCTACCGCTCCCGGTTTTTGGACTTGTATTTTGAAGATGTATTTAAATACATAAAATAAGCGTATTTAAAAAAGAAATACTTTAAATACATTAAATACAGATGAAGAAGAAATGAGGATAGTTACCTTTTATTTTTTTCTGCTAGTGAATGCGTCTTAGTGAAATAAAAAGAAAAGCTTCTTTCACGTGTTGAATTTGGATTCTCTTAATTTTTAAATGATAAATCTAAACCATTGAAAATGCTGGACAATTATCCGTCAGTTGAAAAAGCGTTTATTCGTTATAACACATGTTCATCCTCACCAGTTGAACGTCTGTTTTCCTTGGCGGATACATTGTTGTTCATTCTTCTATACACTTGGTATATTATTCTTCTATACACTTCTATACACACCATTCTCCAACGAGAGGTTTATTGCCTAAAGATGTTTTTGAAAGTTTAGTCGTTTTAGAGGGAAATTCCGTTTATTTGAGTTAGGTATATATTTTACATCGTTTTATAATTGAAATAGTTTTTATAATTGTATAACAATAACTAACTGTATAATAACAGTTATTGTTCAGAAATATATGACTGTCAATTAGTAATTTATTGTAATAAATTAGTAGTTGAAAATATATTGTTGTAATAAAAATGACATAAAACAAAAGTATTGTATTTCGAGTATTTGATGTATTGTAAATACGAATTATTTAGCAAATAAAAACCTAATGCATTTTGAGAATGCATTTAAAAACTTACTTACAAATTATTTTGACAAAGTATTTAAGTACTAAATTTAATGTATTTTGCCCAAACCTGGTAGTACCTGGTAGTACCAAACCTGGTAGTACACTGGACCCGAATTACACCATAGTGTTTTGGTAGACACGAATTTCGTTAAATATTCGGAAATTATGTTTTTAATTTTTTTCAAATCTCTTCTGCTATACAGTCACTAGAAGCTCCATTCCTAACATTTCTTTTCCACTATATCTGGAAATATGTGATTATTCTATTATACTTTAAAAAATGTCTTTTTTAAGATCATTTCGCTTACCCTCCCTACCCAGTTTCGTGACTCCTTTAGATTTATTATTAGTTCTGCAATAAGTGTCGTAACTTGGTGGCACAATATCTTAACTTTACATGCATTAAGCTTACATTGACTAACAATAAATTACAAAAAAGTAGTTAATTAAAAACAATAATTAATAATAAATAGTACATAATATCACCGCGCAAGCCTTAGTCCTCAAGCCTAAATGAAGCCTCTGAGCTAAATTCAAACTGCCTGTTTCGTCGCCCGAGTAATACCTTCTTTCATCCCTAGTAGGTGAAAGGAGCGTAACGAAATTTGCGTGGTTAGACGGAAGAGCAGGCCTCATGGCCTGAGTCTCGCCACGTAAAATAAGGATTTCATTCATTCATTCACTTCACTGTACTGCACAACACTAACTGTGACGGATGTCTTCCGTAGTCCTTTCCCTCCACTTCACAACACGACACTGCGCTGCACTACACTGCACTGCACTACGTAAATAATAAAAAAATGATAATAACTATAATAATAATAATAATAATAATAATACAACTGCTACTAATAATAAAAATTAAACAACTTAATATAAAATACTACTAATTTAACAGTAGATAACAATGATACATTGTCCTAACATACATAATTAGCTAGATTAATAATTTATTATGTCAATATGCCTGTAACAAATAATGTACTTCCGGGTCAATGACCCCCATCTCGATCGGGTTTTTGTCCAGTTTCCCTGATCCATTGAGCAAATGCTGAGATAGCCCCTTGATTTGCTTCTGGACGTAAATGTAGCTTCACTATGCGCACGCTTTGTTGAACTTTCCTTTTGCTTGTAGTGGTAGTAGAGCTTAGGGTGAGTTTTTTTTGTTAACAATACAGAAAAATCAAATCTGTTCGCTCCTATACCGTTAAAAATAAGTTTTCTATAATTTGGCAACAAAAATATCGAGTTTTTGAAATGTTAATCTCTCGCTTTTTTAAATTTGTTATTATTATTATTATTATTATTATTATTATTATTATTATTATTATTATTATTATTATTATTATTGTTATTATTTTTTTCAACTATTAATAGTTAAATTATTGGGAAGTGATTCTGAAACTCAAGAAAGCGTGCGCAGATGATTTTCTCCCCCATATGTCACATACAGTTTTTGACTAAATAAATAAATAAATATTTTTAAACTTGCTTTGATTGTTTGAAACTTTGATTGCTAAACCCCGGAATTGTTTCCCACGCAAATGTATCCACCGGTGTGACAAGGAAAACGTCCAGTAAGGCGTTATCGCGGGCCAGATTACTCACTACCTGTACCTAACCCTCGTCCCAAATCAACGCGATTATGAGGCGTTGGGCGGCGCCTTCACCCCCCTGCCAGAAAGCGTGCGGTAAATTTAAATCTCTTCCGAAATGTTTTTTTTTTCCACTTTTCCGGACCACCCGGGTTCTCCCTATTAGCCATTGCGGCGGTTCGTGTTCAACAGGCTGTGATCTACACGCGCCTATAATTAGTTTCTCACCACGAAGTAGAGAGAAAGTTATGGAATGCTGCGCGGAAAAACGACGAATTTTCGGAATGAAAACTCTTATTGCAGGGGCCTGGTAGTGAAAAAGTGGATAAATCCAGTTACTCAATTAAGGAGAAAACATCCTCTATCACGTGGTGTAGCCAGAATCCATGTTTTACGGTTCTTGATACCGCCCCTCCTGGACATGCTGTAAGCTCCCAATTGGTCTCCCGGCTTCTGTAGTGCACGTAAATGTAAGTGTGTATGTGTGTAAGAGGAGATTATAGGACAAAGAAGAGGAATAAAAAATTGCGTGCGTTCCGTGGGCCGTCCATTAGGCTATTGTTTCGGCATTCACCTGGAGTTGATCGGAGAAACCAAGGAACACTACTGATCTGAGCAGCTGCCCCTAGAATTTTCCTCCGGACAGCGGCTAAATTCGACCTTGCTGTCTTCTAGCTAGTGTCGAAAATACTGCCACCGTCGGAACTCGAGGTCTAGGACCTCCCGGTCACAAGCACATCAGTTACACAATGACATCTGTTGATGCTTTGTAAGCCGGTAACTCTCTCTCTCTCTCTCTCTCTCTCTCTCTCTCTCTCTCTATATATATATATATATATATATATATATATATATATATATATATATATATGTATATATATGTGTATATATATGTATATATATATGTATATATATATATGTGTATATATATA